>JAPZEB010000001.1:34732055-34742464 GCA_029783705.1 Chaetodon striatus
TATCCTCTACACAATTATTTATGTCTCCTATTGTTTTATTTTAATGTCAAGCCCCAAAAATACACACTACAACCTGTATGTAACAATAATTCTGTGGATAAACACTCAGATAAAATCATACAGTGACATGGTGGTTTTTTTTTTGGATAAATGTACCTGACTGATAAAACCAGTTCTTGGCCGGTTAAATAACCCGTCAGTACTGACATGCTGCAGGCAGTGTGTGTGTGGCAGGCTGTGCTCCTCACCTCTGTGCTCCAGGTCGTGGTGGTTCTTCTCATCCTTTACAGGCAGGTGAGCCTGGCTGCCGAGAGCACCCAGAGCCAGCAGGCCGGAGCCAGCGCCCGTCACAGGCGGGATGCCGGGCGGCTGCAGGCCCGAGGGGTGCGGGGGCAGCTGGACCGGCGGGCCGTGGGCCGCGTGAGAGAGGTGCTGAGCCTGAAGCTGCTGCTGCTGTAAACAAACGCACAGAGACAAGACAGAGGACAAGTGGGTCGGCTGGGAAGTGAATCCATGAATGACCGCGATCTACTCATGCATTAGAGCTGGCTTTGACAACATTTAGTTCAAGGCCAAAGCGTTTATGCCTAATAGCAGACTGACAGCCGCTGCCAACATGCTGATCCAGCTCATTCACCGTCTGAGGGGAAAAACTGATTCTGTTCATGGCTGTGGACGTACAGGACGGTTATCGTCTGGTTCAAAGTGTTAGATAACTGAAACACAGTACATTCATTACATTAATTATTACTTTATCTCCCATTCTCAAGGTCCTCAGCATTTGGCTGCTCAGTGTGTTCCTAAAATAGACTGTGCTTGAGTCATGAGGCCGCAATACTCCACATTTAACCACATTCTAGCTGATTCATAACATTAATTACGCACTAATAAAAGAATGTGAAACCACAGTGCAAAGTAGAGTACAACTAACAGTCAGTTTTATCTTGTTGATTAATCACCTAACTGTGTTGACAGTAAAATGTGGGGCTGTCCCCTGACAGTTTAAGATTCAAATCATCAGTCAGAGACGATGTCGAGCAGTCAGTTTTTTGTTAGTCAGTGTGTAGTGTTTTTTGGGTCGCTTTGGTCCCCAGAATTAGCTTCAGAGTTAACGCTCCTCACTTTCACACTGCTCTCCAGCACAGGCAGCTGCAGACCCAGAGCCAGGATGACCAAGAGTTGGAGGAGTGACTAGTAACATGTAATCAAATAACAAAATAAATGTAACTCTTATCAGCTACAGTTACTAAGGAAAAATATGTAATTAAAATACAGTTACTAATCCAAATATTGGTGATTACAAAGGGGTCACATCTGAATACATTTGCTTCGGTAAAACTTTATATGTAGAATATAACATTCATTCTGCTGCTGTGCATCTTTCCGTGCAGGAATGATTTCTTTTGGTGTTGCCTATTTCCGCACATTTCAGCTTTATTGCCCACTTTTTCATTTCCCTTATTTATACAGGACAGGAATTAAAAGCAACACTGTGTGTTCCAGTTCAAACTATCCTGACTCAGATTAAAACTGGTTTTTAGCAGGTTCCTGTTCTGCAACAAAAACACATACAAAATAAAAACAGAAACGATCAACAGATGCAAAACATCAAAACACAGGCAGCTGCATGGACAGTGCAGAGCAGAGGACTGAAGTTGAGCAAGCAAAATGGAATATGGGGTTTATATCAGTGATTGCAGGTATGTCCTTTCATCAGATAGTGTTTATACGCGTGTTTGAAATGTGTAAGAGCTTATTGCTCTGATGTAGTGTGGGATCTCGCTCCAGATTTTGGTGTAAGTGTGACAAAATGATCTATCACCATAATTGTTTTTGTAGGGTGGTAAAAGAATAAGAGCATGTGACATTGATTTAATGATGCGTTGCTGTCTTGTGTTGTGACCTGGAAGTAGAGCAGTAAGTGTGGGATTAGAGTTGTTTAGGATCTGAAGATAAAATTTAATAACTAGATTATTTGTCTGGTTTAAGACATTTTGTTAGAAAAGTAATCAAATTTATCAAATGTAATACGATACCTTGGTGTCATAAAGTAACCAAAATATTTATATTACTTATTACATTTTTTACCGGGTAACTAATAATCTGTGAGGTAGTGAGACAGGGGCAGCTGCTCAGAGGAAGAGAGGCTTTACCTAGTCGGGATTCAAGATAACGTTATTCTCCGCCTTCTGCTTCCAAGTGATGAATTTACAGCTCACAGACACTTAATGCAGTCTCTGGCTTTTATTCGGTATCTAGTGTCCACAAAAAATGTTGTTGCACATTTTTTATCCATTGTTAGCGCAGTTAGCACGCATTAGCTCGGAGGGCTAACTTGGCTGGTTAACTATATTATGTGAACGTCACTGTCAAACTCAACGTCCGTTTGAAGTCTCAAACTCTATATGGGAAAAGTAAATAATTAAATAATCATATTTCCGATTCGACTGACATCACTCTGAGTCAGATACAGTCCTAATAAAATGCCAGAAAACAGAGAAAGTTGCCAGTCACTACTCTCCAGAACCCAAAACTGATGTCTTCAAATCATTTGGTTTTGTTTGACCAACAGTCTGAAACACAAATATATTACATTTACAAAGATATACAACAAATAAAAGCAGCATATGAGAAGCTGGAACCAGAGAATATTAGACGATCATGCTCGACAAATCAAATCAAAGTTGCTGTTGATTAATTTTCTGTGTGAGTCAGCTGTGTGCTGACGGTTCACACACGAATGAGCTGTGCCTCCAGGTTTATACGACAGACTTGATGCTCTCTCACATCATGCTCTATTACAACTCTGCTCCGCTGTTGTTCCTGCTGATGGTTTCTTTATTTATGGCATGAGACCTTTATGTAACAACTATGTTTGACTCAACAACATGTCACCGCTGCTCGTCCGAAATGATACAGAACGTTTTCTGCTCTCTCCCAAACTGCCGTGCTTCAATCATAGCTGGGACGGTTAAAAATCAATAGGTCTACACTTGAAAACCTCAAAACCTTTCAACACTCTGGAAAAACCAAGCAAGCATGCCCACTCCTCCAGCAAAATGCTGTTAAGCACAGACACAGTGCAGAACACACACACACACAAACACACACACACACTTCCCAAGAGGCCATGGCCGTCTGTGAGAGAGCGGCAGCCAGAGAGGAGTGAGTAGATAGACAGGAGTTAAATAGCCACTCAGGCAAGAGGGAAGCAAGTGCTTTAAAACAAGGTTAAATAACACTTAGCACATCCATCAACTGCCTCTCCAAAGAAGACAAAAAAAACATGATTGCTATTCTGCTTGCTGGATAGAACTTCAATGGCCTCATCCATACATTCATTACATAAAATGGAGAAAGTAGACGAGGGTATATCTAGTGGCTTACCACATTTAAAGGTTTATTTCGCAGCTGGCCATTATTCAGTCAGCTCATTATGTCGAGCTGGACCTGAAATCGCACGATGGATTGAAGCAACTGAGGGGCGGCATTGTTAATCGATATTGTACTGGTGCGCCGAGCAGCCCATTTGTTGTGAAAAAGGAAAAGCGAGCACAAAAAAAAAGGAGAGAAAGAAAGAGGGCAGCCGGAGCAAGAAAAGGAGGGAGAGGCAGAATCAGAAAATAAGAGAATGAAAGAGAGAGTGAGCGAGGGATTGAGGCAGGGACGTCCCTATTGAGTGTGCCTAATGAGGAAAAGCGTGCAGGGATCATTATCAAGAAGCCTCATTAACGAGCTATGGCTGAGGAGAGGAGCGAGGAGAGACGAGGGAGGGGAGCGGTGAGGGAGGGAGAGGAGGGAGGGAGAGAAAGAGGGAAAAAATTCAGAAAATAAATTGCTTCCAATTCAATATTCATGGATAAAGAGCTGGCTTCCTTTCACACTTATCTTTTTTCATTATGTGTAAATGCCGCCGCAGCTCAGGCAACTTCCACAGGAAACAGGCAATTAAAGTTAACTAGGCGAAGCTGGCTCCCTGCAGAACAGTACTGTCAGGTGGAACAAGCGTCAACAGCACCAGCACAAACCAGCTGGCAGACTGGCTTAATAAGTCTGGCAATGATCGCCACATTACCTACTTATCCTGTGCTTTACAACAGCTTCTGTGGCTCATCATATTTTCTTCAGTTGTCGCGACAAAGATTAGACTACAGCCCACGCTAAAAACAGACCTGAGCGACTCCAGTGTTGGAGGAAGGATTGAGGCACGTTTTTTTGAGGTTAGAAATAAAGTGCCGTCAAATCTGTGACACCCGAGCGAGGCAGACAAAGGACAGGATGCCAGAAATATCCAAACACACCCATGTCATGCTTTATCTCCAAAAAGGCATCAGCTCTCCTTCACAAAGACACATGTTAGACTGCCAGCAAGCAATTCAAAACACTTGATAAAGACAGATTGTTTCTCTACGTCTGGTAACCTGAACACTGACCATGAAGGCTGGGTAGACGCTATGAGGCGGCTGCTGCTGCTGAGGCAAAGGAGAGAGGAGGAGGAGGAGGAGGAGGAGGAGGAAGAGGAGGAGAGATTCAGCCACAAGTGATACAAGCAACAAAACGTAAGAGGACAAGACAACTTCTCTTAAGAGTCAAACATTCATCCCAAGTTTCCAGAGTGCAAGGTGACGTTTTCTAATTGCTTGTTTTGTGCCAGCAACAGTCCAAAATCCCAAAATAGTCAGTTTATCAAATATTCACATTTCAATTTTCCCCAGTTTTAATCATTTATAATCACGTGTCCCTGTGTTTATCCATCATTTTTCTCATTATACGCAAAATATATGTAAAAAAATTAGCCTCAGAGTATTTTTAAATCAAAATCTGTTGTTTCTTTTTCAATAACACCAGATTAAACAAATGTTGGATGACTCATCCTGCACTCAGCAGCGTTTACAGAAGTCTGTTCAATCAAGTTAGACTTTTGGTAAGTAGCTACTGAACTCTGATTTTTGGGACATTTTTGCTTTTAAAAAATTGGCCTATGAGCCCAGCTGCTGCCTGCGATCCTCAGGTGGGACTCTAATTGTTCCTACATTCGCCTCATTCAAAAGGAAACCGGGCATTTTCCATTAGAGCCCTGCAGCTAACTTAGGTTAGCAAACTCAGTGTCTTCCTGTAAAACACTCCTCAAGACATACTTCTACAGGAAGGCTTTTTTACAATAAATCAAGTTTCTATCCTTTTATGAATTTTACTATTTATTCATATTTATTACACACTTTGCTCTATCTGGTCTCAGCCCATGTTTTTATTGCCGTTTTTATCTTGATTTCATTTGTCTCATAAAGTAACTCTGTAACTGTGTTTTGAAAAGTCCTATACAAATAATGTTTTTATATTTATTAAAAATAGCTTTATGTGTCATCAAAATCAACTGGAAAGTAACTGAAAATAACACCGACATTACGTTTGATTCCAGGCTAAAATAACATTTCAATGACATAAAATAAAATGGTCAGTAACCAAAGATAAAGAATCATGATAGCTCCATGTGCCATCATCATCATCATCATCATTATCAACCTTTAACACTGACAGACCTCAGACTTGTGTAGCTGCTGCTAAGTCAAACCATGTGTCTGTGTGGAGACTCTTACTTCATGAGAGCCCACACACTCAAAACAGATGGAAATATGACCTGCAGTAATGAACTAAATATGCACACGCAAATAAAAGATGCAAATTTTTCACAGAGGAGATCACTGTTAGCAAAAACAAAACCAGGCAGTGTCAAACTTTACGCTGTGTGTTCCACAGATTAACATTTGAATAAGGGTTGGCGATAAGCAGCGCAACACCTGTAACTGACTCGTTAACCATTATCTAAGCACCATCTCAGCCCGTGTTGACATCATGGAAATGAGCGTAGGAGAGATGGAAATGAGACAGCACCTCTGACACTTGTCAAATCAAACTCAATCATGTGTCGCCTCGAGCCCAAACTTATGCAAAACATAGAGCAGGACGGAGGAGACTAGTTTGCATTTTTGTCTCAGTTTTCCAGCCTCCTTCACACGGCGCAGCCTGCTGGGTTACAGGTAAGTCGTGTTTTCATACAGTTTAGTATGATGGAAACAATGTTGGTATTTACAGAAGCATCGTTTTAAATATTAACCACAGGTTTACTTTGGACAGAACAGCTCAACGTTTTCTCACCTCTGAGTCTATTTACAGGTGTTTACACGTCACTGGCAGCTGAATTTTGAATTTGGTGGCAACTCAAAATGAATATTTACAGATAAGATGCTGCAAGTTGAAACTTTATAAAACATAAAAATAGGAAATTAAGGCTGTGACTATTTTGTTTCATTCATAAGTTACAATTAATCAATTACTCAGTATGAGGAGGAGGAGAGGACGAGTTGGGCTGGAGGACTTGAATGTAATGTAAATACTGCATCACAAACACCGATCTGAACATCTAGCAAACATCTAGTGTGTGTGTGTGTGTGTGTGTGTCTGGACTTAAACCTATTTTCTGATCGAGCTGCGGCAGGAAGCTGCTAGAGTCTGATGCTCTCTGAATATCAGTGAAACTTTAATGACACGAACGCCACAGCAGCACCGCCTCACTCACACTGCAGGGACATGGAGATTGATCACCTGCCATCATGTCTTCGCCCCAATAATTAAAGTCTGTTTTCCTCTCTGTGTGCGTGTGTTTGTGTGTGTGTGTTCTGTGCCCACCCTTAATGACGGCAGGGTCACTCCTGTTGTCTGACCGACATGGTTTAAAAAAGAAAAAAATAAAGGAGAGGAAACAGGAAGTAATTACCTTGAAAACTGGGGGTTGTGCTCCCGGCTCATTTACCTTAATCGAATTTCGATATCTGCCTCTCATTAGACTTGACCCTCTACCACTGGGACTAGCTAACCGCTGACTAACCTCTAATTACAGAGGGCTAATCAAAAGGGTCAGCTATCCATCTGCGTCCAAGCTGGCTATTAAAAAGCAGCTTGGCTGATAGTTTTTAAATAGAAGCAGATGGAGGATCAAATCACTAAAAAGTAGACGTGGCCAGAGTGGATTTCGTGTGTGTGTTTAGGGTTTGTGGGTACAATTAAAAGGTCAATTACTGGTTTTTGAAGTGTACTCCTTTCCTCTATTAAAGCTTAGAAATTTGCAAATGCTACCAATTGAATCAAACAAAAAATGCACCTTTAATATAATCAGGGTTTAAAAAAACTGCAAAGTAAAAGCTAAATGTTTTTAGATCTTAAAAACCTACTGAGAAACAAATGCTGGTGTACAAAGTGATTCATGACCTGGCTGCTCCTCCATTAAAGAGTCCACACAACTGCGCTCAGACAATGGGAGGACATCTAGGACGACCAACAGAGGTGACTGTGCAAGTGAGACAAGACAGTGTAACGGCTTTGTTGGTTTTAGATTTTAGATGAAATCAACCCGATCATGAACCCATCACACATGAACTCAAACACTTGATCTCTTAATGCCGTAGTTTTTGTTGTCTTGCTGTTGTTATTGCTGAAGCTGTTGTGTCATGAATAGGTTTTATTTTGTAACTGTGTTTTTTATACAACGTGTTTTAGCAGAGAAATTATTCTCTGTTTCCTGCCCAGGGGCTGCAAACGAAAATGAGCTTATAGCTAACTCTGGTGCAGCTAAATAGCTGTGCACTGTCCCTGCTTAATAAATAAATAAAATAATAAATAAGCAGCGAAGTGGGAAAATAACATTCACAACTGATTTAATATTGAAATTAAAAGTCAAAGACATCAAGTGACAAAATGGTACTGAAGCCAACATCACTGAAGTTACACGTAATGAAAATCCAATATTAAAACTTACAGGATCGATTCAACTGATTAACAAGGAGCTATAATACTTTTTTTTGTATCTACATTCACTTCAAAAGTAATATAATAATTCTAATAATCGATTACTTCAGTCCCTTTTTAAGCAAAAATGATAAACTGTTGATTCCAGCCTCTCAGATTTGAGGTCTTGCAGCATGTTTTTGTCTTTATGTGATAATTAATTTAACATTTGGACTGTTGGTCAGACAAAATAAGCCAGACGTCACCCGGCACTTTAGGAAACTGCGGTGTGCAGTTTTCGTTGTGTTCTGGCATTTTATAGACTCAATGATTAATCGATTAATCAATGAAAACAATCGTTAGTTGCAGCCTTAGCAACAACATAAATATCTAATTTAAGCCATTTATATAGTGCAAACTGTTCACCCCCCCTCACCTCAGGCTTAACGCTGCTAAAGTGAAGCTTCTTCCCAGAGGCTGAGGCCCATGAACTCTCTGCACCAGGCTTTCAGGTTATTTCTTTATCACAGGTTGATCTTAAATGTTACTCGTTCTGTACGTTCTGTTCTTTAACATGTTTGAATGTCAATAAACTGAACCTTTAGCCTTGACCAGGCCAGCTGTGTGTGAGTGCTCCTGAGTCAGAGCAACAAAAGGTTTCCCCTCTTCTTCCTTTTCTGCCAGCACTGTTTGGATGCAGCCTAAATCTTTCATCCACTACACTTTTCAAACGCTCAGTACCTGCTTTCGTCCACACTGCTAATCTCTGTTGCAATCACAGTGCTTGTCCCAGCCTGACCGCTCTAATTCCTCCTGCTGCTGGGTCAGAGGTAAGGGTAAGCCTGTTGGCCGGAACCTTTTATCAAAAACTAAAGTGCAGCCAAAGTGAAATCTGAGAAACCCCGCGATCTGATCTGAGCCTGGACTGTGTTACTGTGTATCAGATGTTCCCTGACTCTGCCTGAGGAGCACAGCTGCTGTTAGGAGCTGCACCCGGCGCGCTGACAGGTCATGGTTAACCAACAATCACAGAAATTACAGCAGTGAAGACCGTATTGACAGCGCCATTGCAAACATTGCACACTTAAATAAAAACATAATAAACCACTGGAGACAGGGGCAAGTCTGCACGAGTGAAGAGGACATGGCACAGCTCGTTTGTATTCAGTCTGAACGTTCAAATGCCACAGACTGGAGGAAGAAAACGTTTGCAGATTAATACACTAAGCTACTCTTACTCCCTTTTCACCCCCATTTTCCTCCTGAATCTATTACCCTTTCCCAGGTTATCCTTGACATGCACCACTTCAGCTGAACCATATAAAAGGTAAAATAAACCCGTGAGCATAACGTGGCACGCTTAAATACCCTCTATGTCTACACCTGAGTGCCGGCCCTCATGTATGTGTGCAGTTTTGCCCCTGTCCTCAGGTCAAATGAAGGAAGAAAAGGGGGTATACACACAGTCAGAGGCAGATTGGGAAGTCCACGTACCCCGATGATCGCATTCAGCTCAGTCATCGTCACCTGCTTGGCCCGTTCAACAGCCTGAGCCACCTGCTGTTGATGCTGCCGGACACACAAACACAAGGATTAGACTCCTGATGGAGAAGAACTCATTACATAAGACTGAGAACAGCACATAACCAGGCCTGTGCGGATGATGTATCCACACAAGACTACAAATAGGCACTTCAGCTAAAGGGGGAAAATATGCTTCATAATGCAGAAAACTAATTTAATCCCACTCAGAGTCACAACAGTCCCATAAAAAGACTCTGCATCATCAGCACTGATGTACATAATAAGGACTCTCATTGTAGGTACATTATGATATATATAAGAACAAGGGCGGTTTATGATTACCCAATGATCCATCAATCAGGATTAAAAATTTAATCAAGTATATATTGACCAATGAAGCGCAAAGTTGGCGCAACAGTGTTTGTGTATCCCTGAGGCATAATTCAGATGCACTTACAGTTTTCTTAGAGCGACTGTTAAGGTAACTGTGCTGTGCTGTACCGTGAGATAATAATACAAACCAGTCTAACTGAAACCTGTTGTCAGGAGATCCGGACAACAGGTTTCAGTTTCCTACACACTTGTTTTAAAGTTATTTGCATGTTTAGTGTCGCAGTGCAGAGCAGCACTCTTAAGTCGTGGCAGGTGACTCAAGTAATGTACTTGCTTTTAGTTCATTTATGACTGAGACGCATTATTCAGCGAGGTTGTGCTGCTAAAACTGTCGATTCAATTTCCCTAAAATGCAGAGGTGTCAAACTCATTTTAGTTCATGGGCCACATACAGTCCAGTATGATCACAGGTGAGCCGGACCAGTAAAACGATTGCATCATATCCCATAAATAACAAAACACCTCCAAATTATCCCCTTTCGTTGAATTTAAGAAAGTACATTTTAAAAATACTCATTTACTTACAAAACACATGACAAATAGCCTGTGATGTCTTCAGAAGAATAAATGCAATTTCAACAATATGTCTACCACTCACTCAGTACATTTACATGCAGCTTGAGAAAATCAAATTAGTCCTACTGAAATTTGACTATCCGTAGCTTGACTAACACACCTAGATAATTAGACTGAAAATCAAACTATTGCTG
>JAPZEB010000001.1:34751403-34763769 GCA_029783705.1 Chaetodon striatus
TTGATGGTCATTTACACACTGTCCATGTGTGATAACGGTGAACAGACAAGCTGTAACCATGACAACAATAACGAAGTCAGGTAAACTGTGGCGGGCTTGGACTTAAAAATCAGAAAGGCTGTCAGGGTTGGGCCGGGCTCGGTTATAACTGTCTCGGACTCGGATTAGGTTCGGTCTGGAAAATGCGGCCCGAGTTGCTCTCGAGTGTACATGTCCGAAGAATGCTCCTATAACCCGAATAATACCGAGTTAATACCCACATGTCTTAATCAGACAATGCTTCATTCAGAAAAAGGCCTGACTTTTAACATCAAAATGAAATATGCTGATTACATGACACATATCAAACTTAGAATATTCACGGGAGCTCATATTCCCGACAATAGTGGAATATTATTGCGCACATACGTAGTCAATGTTATCAGACCTCTAAAGCACACAAACAATAAGAAAGACAGGTGCATGGTAAGACTACTTGTTGCGGCAGAAGGGCTGAGTGATTAAAAACATCCTGACATGAACCAAAGAGTGTGACAACTTCATGTTCTTTGTGCGGCGACAGCTGACGGACGATTGGCGACCGTCCTCATCTACTTCTACTGGGCACTGCCAGTCTTTGAGCTGAAACACTGTCTGTGGCTTCCAAAACAAAGGAGGACGCCAATACTACCACTGAATACAACATTAACTGCCGGCGAGTGCCAAAAGCCTGCGAGCCCACCAACAGATACAAACTAAAGCCGAGTAGTTTGTCTGTCTTGTTTATCAAACACATAGCAAACAGCTTCCATTTATTATAGCTACTCCCACCACCTTCTGGTTCCTCGCAGGGAAAATAATATTTAACAAACGTACTGCTGCGTTTGGTTAAAGTCATTCCTTTCATGTACAAACAAAGATAAGCACGCACACACACAAACTGAGAGTGAGGTCTAAGTTACAACACTTGTCAGATAAAGATTGTTCCTTTTTCCACGCACACTGTGAAACTTTTACTGTACGAGACAGCACCTTTGAGTCGGGTCGTCTCTGCAGAGGAACGTATTTGTTCTGTCTCTATTTGATCATCGGGGAGCTCTGAGCCGAATGTGATATGTTTTAATTACAGTAATGGAACAATTTTACATTTAACCCCTTCACGGCTCTTTGATAGAAAACAATCACCTATCTTAGCTCTGAAGTCAGGTTTAAAGGAAAAGGTAAGAGTAAGTACACACAACAACAACACAGCAGAGCTGAACTGTGGCTTGATATTCTTAAATACTGACTTTTAATGGCTTCATATTGTAATGATAACAGGGCTGCAACTACTCCTGTAATCACTGACTCACCTGCTGACCTTTCTCTCATTTAACCTATTACTCTTTGGTCTAAGATACGTCAAAAAAGGGAACATTACATTACATTACAACTTCCAAAAACCCAGGATGATGTCTTCAAATATCTTGTTTTGTCCAACAAACCATTCAAAACCCAGATATATTCAGTTTATCGTCATAAACGACAAAGAAAGGCAGCAAACTCTCACATTTGAGAAGCTGGCACCAGCTAATATTTCACATTTCTGTAGCAAAGTGACCCAGTCAGACTTAAACAGTTGCTGATTCATCTTCTTCTGGATGACTTATCAATTAAACTGGATTATATGATATTACATCATCATTTTACAAAAGTCAGTTGTCCAAATTCAAATGTTTTGTGCTAAACTTGTGTGGAGTTTTGTCTGACAAAATACAAAATACTGATTCACCTGCTGATCTTTCTCTCATTTAATCCATCACTCTTTGGGCTGAAATACGTCAAAAAAGGCAACAAATGCTGCTCACAACCTCCGAAAACCCAAGACGACGTCTTCACATCTTGTTTTGTCTCACAAACAGTCCAAAACCCAAATATATTTGATTTCCTGTCATAAACGACAAAGAAAGGCAGCAAATTCTCACATTTGAGAAGCTGGCACCCACAAATATTTAACATTTCTGTAGAAAAGTGACCCAACCAGACTTAAAATAGTTGCTGATTCATTTTCCTTCGGATGACTAATCAATTAAATTAGATGATATTATATTACATCATCATCTTACAATAGTCGGTTGTCCAAATTCAAATGCTTTGTGTTAAACTTGTGCAGAGTTTTGTCTGACGATGTACTAAACAGTGAAACACGTGCACTTTATTTCACTGAACGTCTAATGTGACACTTTTCACTTTTGATCCTGACTTCATCAGCAACGCCTGGCCCCAACATGTCGTCTCTTATCTTTATGGCTGTCCTCCCCATATGTGAGAAACCCCTGGGTGTGTCAGAAGTGTCTAACTGACCCCGCGGTTCACCTTGGGGGGGAGTTAAAAAATACAGGAAACCCACTGATTCATGCACAAAGCCAGCAGACCAGTCATTAACCCCCGGTGGGTCATGTTGGGTGTGTGAGGGAGGGGTGGCGGAGGGTCATAAAGAGGACCCCAGGGCCATAGAGGGGGGTCGTCACACCCCACAATCAATAGCTGGACGTTTGACCCCTGCTAGAGTTTCAACCCACCCCTCCACACACACACTCATACATACATGCACACACACACACACACACAGAGACACACACACCCCACCCTGCACCTTCTTATCCAACGAAAACAGAAAACACAGGCATGAGTCAACAGTACCGAGCAGGGACAAATGCTAACATGGCCTTTGCAAAACACCAGGGCTGCACCACCTGTGACTGTTCACCTGAGGCTAAAGGGAGGATACGGCACTAAATCAGATTCACAGTTTTACAATGGCTGCTCTTACCATGACGTAGTGACGCTGCATCTCTGTCTTCTCATTGGCCAGTTTATCGTACTCCACTTTGAGACTTTAGGAAGAGAAGAGGGAAATAAAACATGTTACACACACTGAAGCTAAAGATTCAGAGCAGATATATGTGTCGGTGTAACATCACTGCAGACTTGCATGAGGCAACAAAAATGGAACAAGACAGTAGCAGCTTCCTCTTCCTATTCTTTCCAGGAAGCTAGTGCTGTTTACAGTAGGCCAGTCGTTACCTGTGGTACTGGGCCTGCAGGAACTGAAATTCGTCTTTGATCCTGTCGCAGGACTCTGCCACTGTGAACTTGAAGCCAGGCTGCCCTGGCTGGTGAGGTGCCTGAAAAGTGCAAAGTTGGGAGATACCAAAGGTGTAAATAAGGCCATGACAGTCCAAATATAGTCTCATCTCTCTCTCTCTCTCTCTCTCTCTCTAGCTGCCTCCCCCTTCTTTGTAACACTGTATGGTGTTTCTTTTTTTCTTCTGCTGGTTTGTCCTCACATTTCCCCTGAGCCCTGCCTGGCGGAGGAAAGAGCCGCTTTCACTCAACAAGATGTGCAATGACAGAGGCGGGTCACTTCATCCATCCTCAAAGTAATGTTACATGGTAGGCAGAGGATGATGGTGATGATGATGGTGATGATGGTGAGGGAGGGGGTTGTGAAGAAGAAAAAAATCATGCACAAAGTTGTGGTGTTTCAGTGTGTGCTGCAGAAAAGGCTGAATTCACCTTTAAAATGAGACTGCACTGAGAAATGAAGTCAGCTTGCAGCAGGAGGTGATGATCTACTTTCCCTGAGTTCAACCAAAAGCTCTGATCTTGTCGCCAATAAACACGATCTCCCAGTTTCTCTCTGCTGCCAGAGTGAAGCGCCTCAGCAGCACCGATGCAGACCATAAATAGTAAGGTGTGGATGAGCAGCTCCACTCTGACGAGCTAATTAGGCTACTTTGAAGGGCGGTGCATTTGCATCAATTTTACAAACACTGTGGCGACAAAGACAGCTCGGTACTTACCGGATGCCGGCCTTGTGGATACATATCGCGTCCTTTGCACAAGGGAATCGGTGTGTTTTCTCTCCCCTTTCTTTCCCAGTGAAGGTGCGATGAGAAAATCACCGCCACCCCCTCCCCTGTAGACGCAGGATGGCGGCGGACAAAGCCCTGTGCTCGGCTGCGAGGCTCACACTCAGACCCCGACCACTGGATGGATCACCCCGGCGGCCTCTCTCCTTTGTACCTATGCAAACAGAAAACGAGGCACAGCTGAGGGGCTGAAGCACTTTGGCAGCAGGCGACTGTAGGCAGCACCTTGGGTGTAAATCGACGGGAATTAAAGCTTTATGAACTTAACCGGACTGCTCCATTATCTACTGCCTCACAAAATCACAATAAAATGGCTTTTACTTCGTGTTTACGCATTAAAATCTGAATTTCTTTGCAAATATTTCCCATTTTCCTGTCAAATCATCTAAATCTGCCTCGATTTGCATAACACAGTGGGGGGAAAACAAGAGTGCCAGCTGAATGTGTTTGATCCGATGAATCAAATAAATCCCAAAGTTGATAGTTTTGATCACAACCTCAGCGACATGATGCTTTGTTGCTCTCGGAAATCTAACGAGTTGTCTTCCACAAAGGGAACAAGAGGAACACACACAACGGGCTGGTTTCGGTGGTCCGGGTACAAAAAAAACAAAAAGAAAAATCAGAAACAAGGAGCTGCTGCTGCTTTCAAAGTCGGCTGCCATGAACATGAAGCCACACCACCACCTCCACCACCACCAGCAGCAGCAGCACCACCTCCACCACCCGTCTTGTTAGCGGCTCTCTTCATGTCGCCCTTTTTACCTTTGTCTGGTCTGATTCCTCCCCTCTCTTCAGCACAGGTAAAAAGAAATAGTATCCAGACACAGAGGCTTAATATCCTTCACTTGTAACCGTCACCACGGAGTGATAAGGGCGGAAAATGTCCGTCGCCGTCTCTATTTTTCACACACTTCTTCTTTGCTCCTTGAGAGTCCTTTAAAGCCCCGGTGATCCCGAGGCGGAGAGCGTCTCTCCGTCCGGTCGGACGTTGTTGCAGGCACACAACTTCAAACAATATTAGATCCAGCGGCAACACACCAGTCTCCCAGTAAGTCCGGTTATTATTTTTCGGGCGAGTAAAACCAGTTAATTTCTCTCTTTTTTTAAAATGTCGGCCGTTGTGAAATACACCACGAGCTCGCTGTCGGGTGCACCCAGCTCCTCCGCCGCGCGCTGTACCACACACAGACTGTGCACTGACACGAGGACCCGACTGCCGCGAGAGGGCCCTGCACCAACCAATGGGCTGCTCCGAAGGAGTTTAGCAGCGGTGGCCAATCACGGCGCGGCGGCCCCCACGTGGGGGTGCTCAGGGCAGCGGCGTTCCGATTGGGCCGCGGTGTGTGACCTCACATGTTCGCCATTTTGGATTTGAAGTGACATTCGGTGCGTTCAACAACTTGTTCAAAACAAAGGGAAATAATTTATATTTCCGCGCATTTTAACCGGAGTTTCTCCGTTTTTACAGTATGGAGAGTTACCTGAGAGTTTTATATTTAAATATAATGCCAAATAAAAGAACCTACGCGAGTGTAAACAAGAAAATAATAGATAATAACAGATAGATAGATAGATAGATAGATAGATAGATAGATAGATAGATAGATAGAGATAGATTAATTTATTGATCCCAAGTTAGGAAATTGCATTGCATGGGAGCAGTAAAATCACAAGAAGGGAATGCATATATTTATATATACACTTTTGTATTTATATTCTCACAGAATATGCTATGTCACAATATGAAGAATATACTATATTTAAAAACTATTAATGTGTTAAAGTAAAAATACACCAGGTAAAAATATTAATTATGTCCATAAGATATCATACTGCCAGTATATGCATGAAACAAGTGTGCATTATTTTTTTTAAAGTCTTAATTTTTTGTGCAAAACAAGTGTTGCACTCTCTGACTCCATGTGTATGTATTTATTGTATTTTGACGGCATTTCCGCCTTTGGGCCTTCTTCAAGAGCAACAAACAAGCCTTATTATTAACATCCCCACCATAGCCTGACAGAATTGATCAGTTTAATAAAAGCATTATCAGAATCAGCTTTATTTTTTGGCAAAGTATGTGCACATATGTAAGGAATTTGACTCCATTTTTTGTTGTTGTCTGTGTAAATACATGGACTAGACATACAGAGTTGGAAAAAAGGACAACAAAGCTGAACAATGCAAACATTTGACTGCAGGTGTGGATGTAAATATAGGCTATATATTAAGAAACAACAACAACACAATGAAGTTTGTAAACAGTTGTTGAAAAGTGCAAAGGCTGCTGGAGTGATGAGTGTAACAGGTTGCTCCTGTGCATGATGTGGGTGGATATATGCAGTGTGCACAGCACTGGCCTGTAAATGTGGACTGTGCTTATAATATGTGAACAATTACAAGTGAAGCCCGCCTGACCCCGGACAATAGTTTTAAAATGTGAAACAGGAAGATCACACTTTCTGCTCTCAATTCAAGGAGAGGCAGAGGAGCCAAGAAAAAGAAATAAGTCCTGTTACTATGCCAAGAAAAATAGGAGCACATAGAAATTCATTCAACAGCCGAAGTGCGCAGAAGATGTGAATACCGCTTAATCTACAGCAGAGTGTCCTTTGAGTGACTTGAATTGATCGACCTATTTCTAACGAGACCTCGAGCATCTACAAGGTAGGCTACAACACGTCTGCGCGTGAGGATAGCAGCCTATCAAGTGTTGCTCGCGATGCCCGGCCCCCACGTGGGGACTCTTCCGCCCTCCTCGGCGCTTCCTCTCCAATGGCGTCGCGGCTGTCTTCCTGCGCGGCGCGCCATTGGCCGAGGGCTGGAAAAGCTGTCAGTCAGGAGCCGCGGTTGTCAATTAAACCCACGTTGGGTGCGGCGCTGACAAATGCCTGTGCTCCTCTCCCTCCTGCCTGCGAACAGAGCCTGGAATGGCTGCTTAATTAGCTTCGAATGGCTTTTCCTTTCAGCTCAAACAATCTGTCACTACCATGTGGTAAAAAGAGCCTTGCATAAAACAAAAGCAGGAGAGGAAAAAAAAGCCAGTAGGGGCTAAATATCAGTTTGATTCCCCCCCCCCACACACACACACACCCACCCACCACTCTTCAACCCCTCCTCCATGAAAACATTTGCTGCAAAACAAAGCTTTTACCTCGCTCAAACATTGGCTCGTTTCACTCATCTGTTATGTCCTCATTTTCTTCTAAAATTGTATTTATTTGTTTATCTGGGTGTCCATTCAGTCAGCTCACATTTAGATTTAAAACATGCTGGCGTTGGTTTTTTTTTAATGGTGTAGGGGTAGTGGATGAGGTGGGTGTAGTAGGTTGCAGAAGAGGAAGTGGGTATAGTGTCTTGTTCCAGTGGCTTTTTGGCTGATGGGTGGGTTTACTGTTATCAGGCAGAAAAAGAGGTGGGTAGGGGAGCACGGGGTACAGCGTACCGCAGGGTGAATTGTAACATGAGCAATTGTCAGGAATTGTCACCACTGGAAATCACCGGTTTCAGTTCAATGCTGGATGTTGCACCAATAATTCCCGCAAGCTATCATGGCGGCTAGGAATAAGGTGCATAGCACATTTTCTGTATTTTTGCCCTTCAAACTTCTGTTCAGTTTGAACTTATGTCCTTTATTAAATACAATATACATTGTATTTTTAATTTGTCAGGTATCTCATAGCAGACGGTTTCAGTCTTGTCAATATTCATACATTTAATACTAATATTTTGACACGTGGAGCTAGGTTACCCATTCTGTGTACATCTATCAGTCCAACCATTGAGTATGGATGACAGACTAACACATGGATGGGTACCCGTCCTTCCTCTGATGTAGATGGAGACCTTAAATACATAGATGTAATTGTATGAGACTTTTCCAGCAAGTGTTACAGCTACACCCTCTGCCTGTTACAGTTAACCCCACCCATAGGGTATGTTTTAACACTTCACTTCCACCCCCTCTCACTCAGTACATTTACATGCACACTGTGTCCTTTTAATATAGTGCGTATTGAACTAGTTCCAGCTGACCCGAAGAGGAAGCTAACAATTTAGCTAACTGCTGCTACGTCATCTCCTTCTTCTTCAGGGTGAAAGCCAGCAAAAGAAAAAGAGACGCAAACGCAGAACGCCGAGTCTGACTCCAGTTGGACTAAGTAGATACATGCAGCAATAGTTTGATTATCTAGGTGTGTTAGTTGAGCTATGGATAGTCCAGTTTCAGTCAGACTAAGCTGTTTACGTGCATTTAAAAGTCCGGTTTCAGTCGGACTAAGCCAAGAATTCAATTTTCTCAAGTTGCACGTAAACGTACTGAGTGTACCTATGGAGGAAAGGTGAGTTCTAGACAAAAACAATAACTGTGTATGTTGTCAGAATAAAACCAACAAAAAATTAATCTCAGTTTTAATAACATTCAACCCAAACTACAATGTGTTATGTTGTGCCCCTTTACCTACGTACACCCTCCACTACACCACTGGGGCTTCTGAATTCTCTGACACAAGTTCTCCAGGTTTGGTCAGCCTATATCACATTAATCATGCTATTCATTTTATCAGGGTGTTATTAAATGTTGGGGCCGAAATACTAAAGATTTTACCGAGTATAAAATAAATGTATTCCTACCTCAACATAAATTTCAATATGTGTGTACAAAATGCTGAATAAATATCTGCCAGTGTCACAATCCAGAGCAACTGGATCAAATTTAGAAAATACTAATGCACTTGTTGCCCACCTCAGACATAAACTCAGTATTATTTTATGTTTTTCGTAGCATAACAAAGTGCCCAAAGCCAAGGCGTATACCAAACTTTGAACACAACAGTAGCTAGCATGCTGCGAGTTTTAGCTGTTGCTTGGCAACAAATGTATCCCTCCTGCAGATGCTCTGACATGAGTCGGGATAATAACTCAAAAAGCGAGGGCATGTCAGTAAGCTACACACTCAGTGGGAGACTTTAAAGAAGATTTTTCACACAAAGCTCCTCTAATGATAAATTATCTGAGTCGTCCTGGTTGTAATCACAGTCGTTTGAGTGGGAACAGACTGTAAACTGTGTGACAAAACTTTTTACACTTCTGAAAATCAAAGCTCCCCGAGGGAACATTTAGTTCTCTGATTTACACTGACCAACACCACAATGCTGTTGATCTGACGCTGACGCTCAAAACATATATTGAGTTTGAAATTGAATGGTCTACCATCATCATTACATGGAAATGTCACCAACATGTTTTTAAGTAAAATAGCAAAACACACGGGTAACTTTGAGTGACAACATTTTAGGAGAATCGTCCTTCCTCACGTCGGTGCACCTGAACTCCTCGGCTATTGTGGTAAAGTACGAGCAGGTGCAGATACTCAAACTCTAAAAAAATTCAGCTTTACAATGACTCAGCCTTACCAAAAAAATGTGGAATAATAAAAGAAAGGTTGGACAAAAGTTCATTATGTAATCCGAGCAGTAATATGGTGATGTATTCCAATCTTTAATATGCTTGATATATTTTAATAAAAAGTATGAAAAGTTCGTTATGAGTTATGGAGGGAAAATCTGACTATCAATCATCTTTTTGTCACAGAAAAAAAAAATCCACTGAAATAATTTCCTCTCTGCCTCTCTGTTGTCTGACCTTTGACCTTGAACACACAAACTTGCAGACTGCCGGAGTCCTGCTTGCATGGGTAAGAAAAATGGACCAAAGGCCCAAAAGCTTCCCGGGGTAAGATGGCCGTAAAAACCATCTTATGAACCCTCTTTAGATTAAAGAGGTTTCCCAAAAAACATCTGACAGTAGAGGCTCTCTTTCCCATGTGCAGGAGGCTGATGGTGTCTTCGCAACAAGTGCAAAGCAAGTGTTTTGTGCGAATAGATTACATACAAAGTCGAATCAAAGTCGTGAATTCGCACAGGGCGACGCAAATGAAGTGATGCGAATGACCTGAAATTCATGCTATTCGCACAAGTTGAAATTTGTGACAGAAAGTCGCATGACACTGTGTCATGAAAGCCTGTCAGTGTTGAGCTGAGATCAAGATCTCAGATCTTGTTCTCTGTAAAGCGTCATTTAGTGTATTATTATTACTGTTATTATTATTATTATTGTCTACAAGATGTGAATAAATTCACTTTGCGTTCGGTGTGAACACTCCATAAAAGCATCTTATAAACCCTCTAAATTATACAATTGATCCGCAGCTTTATATCGTTGTTGTTTTCCTCCTTCTCTCCTCACCTAATCCTCTGTGGCTGAAATGCCACTTCTTTGATGGTATATTCTCAGGTCCTGTACATTCTCTATTTATATAAGAGTGTGTTTGTCACACACACAAAGTGTGACACAGAAATGATGGCAGGATGACACCCACAAGTCACAACAGACGACGTGCTCATCAGTGAAACATATAGGAGCCATCACTGTCTTATTAAAGGTTTAATATGAGTTGAAGCGTTAACGTCTTCCTCCAGCTGCAGCTAAATCAAAGTTTACTTTCTTGAACTGACACCCACCCTGTGACATGAATCACAGAGCACAACAAAATTAAAGTGACAGACTGTACGTCAACGCTTTGTTTTTATTATGAACCATTCAAACTACAAAACATTTCATTTCATGTTGTTTACAACACGCACATTTTGTCACGGATGTTGTTCAATAAACAGCTCGAGTTACAGAGAGTTAAATGTGAAAATTTAGATTCACGTATACCACCTTCAGCACCACCGACAGCCGACTTTGAGAAGCTTTAACAGCATCCATGTATTCTCGCTTTTGTAGAAATACAAGAGCACTCTTACAAACACTTGTAGAAAGGTTTATAACTTCTAAGATTGATCGTTATCAGGAAACAGGTCTCAGGTTAAGCGTCAGACAGTGGCAGCACAGTGGATCAGTGGGTGACTTCACCTCACAGGATTTGTCAGTGTGAAGTCTGTCTGTGTGTATTTCCACTGCCTGCTCCAGAGACGTGCTGCCCAGGTGTATAAGAGACTACACTACCCAGAGGTATGACTGTTAAATATATAATGTGTGACTTTTCCACATTAAAATGGATCAGTGTTACATACTCGGTTGTTAAATTATCCCAAATGTTTCCAACAAAAGAAATCTAATCTTTTTTTAATCCAAGACAGGGTCCGTGTTATGTGGTCACCTTCGCCTGTCAGTGGCATTATATCCCCTGTGCATTTGTTTGCCAGAAGCTGTTATAAAATGACTTTTTAACCCAGCTTTAAGCCACATTTTTACATAACACTTTTCTGACTTTTCTGACTATACGTTTTAATCGGATCAAGGTTTTTAGTCACCATGCGTCTGGATCTGATGTTACCAGAGAAACAAGCTGAGTAAACATTAGTGGGACCTCGGCTCCAGCCTCCTGCTGCACCAAACTGCATCGAAGAAACACCGATTTTTAACGTAAAACTGCTTTATTCAGTGTTTTTACCGGTTTTAATCACAGGGTTCATTTGTTTTGAAGAAGAGGAGACCTCTGTGGATAATTCAGCTCCCGGTTAAAACCTTCTGAACATCTGGATCTTACGTTATCAGGGAAAAGATGTGATGACACATTAACAAAAGCTAGGCTAGCAGCCCAGTGTCGAAGAAACACTGATTTTTGACGTAAAACTGCTCTGTTTAGTATTTTTACCGGTTTATATCCCCGGGTCTGTTTGTTATGGAGAGAAGGAGACCTCTGCGGATAATTCAGCTATCAGTAAAAAGTTCCTGAACAATGAACACTGAAGGAATCCTAACGGCATTTGTCTGTCCTTTGTTACTGTTTTGATTGAGAGACGGCCTTGTGGCAGAAAGTTACATATTGTACGTTAAAGGTGTCTGTGTGTGAACATGGTACCTGCTCTCTACACACTCTACTCTGGTATACAATGCTGCAACCTTTGGAGTGATTAAATGTTTATGTGTTCTCGTATGATGAATAGTTGAGGGTGTTTTTTGTAAAGTTCGCCAGACTGAAGTGCCCAAAGAGTGGAAATGCTCCAAACCTCTTCATCCACCTCAACTATGGGGTGCTGCCAAGGTTAATGAGGAAGTATTTTATGATCACCTGTAAGTCACTTGCCAAAGGAATATTTCAACCTGCAGATTTTCATGTCAGTTTCTAAGAAAATGACATTGGGGTGGTTTTGGGAAGTGTGTTTTATGTTTACAACAATGTCCTTCTCTAAGTAGCTCCAACTGGTATATACTTTATTCAGGTTTCAGACTCATGTCTCTTACGTAGACTTTCCTACAAGCAACATGACTTTTCATATTTTGGATCGAAACACTGAAAATATACACGTCTATGTTGTCATTACCAGTAGAAATGTGAACATGGATTATGCCATTGCGACTAGAAGGAGAAAAACCATGGGTAAGTCACTTCCCTTAAATTTGTTGGCATTGATAAAGTACAACTCAATCTGAGAGGGGGTAATCTGATCAACCAACTTTT
>JAPZEB010000001.1:34912812-34926727 GCA_029783705.1 Chaetodon striatus
CTACGTCGGTACAACACCACGAACTGACGTTTTTTTTTCATTCAAAAACACACGTGGTTAGGTTTTGGAAAAAAGAACAGGATTTGGCTTTAGAATCTTACGGGACATGAACACCGCTTTCCTGGGTGAAAGTCAGTGTTTGTTGGACCCATCCACCACCATTACCGCCGCCGGGCGCCCTTAAACCATAACGGCAACCAGCCGCACATCATGCCGACCTTAAAGGACGTCTTTTTTCATTGGTGTCTGAATCACAAGTCACTGCCCAAGTGCTAGATTTTGACAACTTCAGAGTGAGACTGGGCTTGTTTGTCATGTTCACGATTTTAGTTTAGAGTGCTAGCATGCTAACACTTACTAATTAGCACTGAACACAAGGTACAGCTGAGGCTGATGGGAATGTGTGTAGGCTAGTTTTTCCAGATATTCAATCTCAAATCAAAGTATTGGACAAAGTTAAATTTTAGATTTTTAGATAGAGCATTAAAGATCACCAAAGATGGTACAATTCATCTTGAGGGGACCATAAATGTCTGAACCAAATTTCAGGACAGTCCATCCATGATTGTTAAAATATTTCAGTCTGGACCAAAGGGATGGACCGACCAGCCAAAGATGACCTACAATAAACTCTGTTGCTGTGAAAAGAAGCAAGATAAATTTACATTTCATAATGATTAGCTGAGCATTTTAAACACTCCTCCATGGTAAATAGGCTTCTCCATATTTTCTGTGTAGTTACTTATATAATTGTGTATTTTGTGATGTTTAATTCATTTTCAATCTGTAAAACCAGTAGAATAGTTTCTATAATTAGTTGCTCTTTAACTCCACATACTGAATTCTATTTAACCTCGGAACATTTGTAATGTTGGTATGTTAAGCAGTCAAACTTGGCCTTCATTTGGTGGCTGTTAATTCCCACTGAGGTCGTCAGCGTGTGAGCGACGTAGTTTGGAGTGGAGACGCTGTGCTGTGAGAAGGGCAGACAAATACTCTTAAAGATGTGGTAATCGACTCAACTAGGAAAATATTTGAGAAATGTGCAGGCAGAGCCCAGACCGGGCGGTTTTGTCATCTCTGTTCATTCTCTCCTCAATAATGTCAAACAGGATTGTAATAATCATCCGGTGTCAGAGGGGATTTCACTTCTTCCTGCACCCAGAGGTCAGTGTTTCTGAGGGAGGGCGTGAAGTCAGTCACAATAATTATATTCAAGTGGGCTGACGGAGGGTGTACATGACTGTCCTCTGTCACTTCTCGTAACCAGACAGTTGCTTTTGACTTCTCACTCTGTGTTTTAAAACCCAGTTGGCTAACCCTCCAGGACGTGAGGTCTGTGGATTGTTGCTGCAAACTCTGATTTGCAATCCCCATTACTCAAGACAGAAACACAGAAACAATCCTGAAGTTCACTTCCAAACAAAGACACATAAACAGGGCAATTATGAGTTAAATAAAGATTAAAACCTGTTGTGTTGACGTAAGGCAACAGAAAGCCTTCTGACTCCCCACACCCTCCCATTTACAAATATTTTATTGTTTACTTATTGTTACATCTGATGATATTTTTCAGATGAATCACAGGATGAGCTGAAGTGAATATTACGTTACATTTTGGGTGGAGACAGAGGAACGGGGTGAGAAATATCTGACTGGTTAACACCTTTAAATTAAAACAATGGTTTCGGGAAAAATACAAGCACAGACATCAGCCTCCAAAGGAACACAGTGAATGGTTTAAAGACATATATGGTTTTATTTATTTATGATTGTGATCAGATTGTTATTTTTGAACCAAGGAGATGTAGACATACATCAGCAATACAGCAGTGAATGAAAGTACACAAAAAATTATTCATGTAGTCAGTGGATAACACTTAAAATTAAGACATTTTTTTAGCTTATCCTTCTGAGACCTGAACTTTTGTTTGGTATGCATTTTTAATGTCTCCTAGCTATTTGGGATAAGCAGGACCTGATAAGTATAAAAAACTAAACATTGTCAACGATAATCAGGTTCCATTGTCTTCAAACGAGTCCTTCCTAATTAACAGTGTTTTATCTTGTTACTGTTGCTAAAATTGGTAAAATTTGTTGCCATATCAAACCACTTTGTCCACTTTTGTGTCAGGATCAGCTGCAGACTGACTTGGCGGAGATGGCTGCCATCTTGTTTTTACATGGATTAGTGTATTGTGCTCTAACTACCACTAGATGGCACAAACAGTGTCCACAAACGAGGACAACGAGTCTAAGTTAAGTACAATAAAGTATAAGGTCCAGTAAACCCAAAATGTGATGTCCTCATATGAGGACACAGGGTCTCAGACGGTCAACGTGTTTAAGTCAGATGACTACTTATTTTAAGAAGTTAGTTTAAAATCATTTTTTTTAGTAGGATGGAATTAAAATAAATGAGTTGGAATACCTTAAATAAAATAATTACACCACTAAATATCACAACTTTTGGATAAATAATAAGTTGGTTCAACTTAATTAAGCTTTACCAGGTTAAAGCAAATTATGTTTGTTGTACTAAACTAATTGACAAACTCAGAGTTGGAGCTACTTAAAAAGATGTATGCAAATCGTTACCTTAGTTTTTGAAGTTGAACCAGTAGATATTTTTTTAGAGTACTCTCTAAAACATGACTTATGGGGTCAGTGGATAGTGCTTTAAAAAAAAAAAAGAAAGTTTTTTTAGCATTAAAAAATAATGTTTGACAATGTATTTTAAGAAAAATAATTTAGAATATCTTAAATTAAATAATTTGTCCACTAAATATCACAACAACTTTTGAATAAATATTAAGTTGATTCAACTTAATTTAGTTTTCTTGAGGTTAAAGCAAATCATGTAGGTTGTACTAAACTAATGGAGTTAGTCAGATTATATAAGACTCATAGGTTGGAACGATTTATGCAGATTGTTACTCTAACTTTTTTGAACTAGTGGATTATTGATAGAGTGTAATTAAACAAAACACTGTATGTATAAGGACTCTCAGTTAGGCGTAGCAATAATATGACAGACCCAAAAAGAAAGCACACATAAAAACATACTCTAAGTCACTGTAATGGATGCAAATGAATATACATGCCCAAACATACATTCAGACCTGTACATAAATGTGTATACATAACATACACACAGCTCACCCACAACCTAAGCTAAAAAACAAAGTTGCAAATTTTATTTCTATATATATTCCCAGGGCAAAGTGTAACTCGGCTACATACCACCATGCTCAATACTTACTTTACTCTCCATTTACTCTACTTCATTTCAGAGGTAAGTATTGGTCTTTTTACTCCACTACATTTATCTGACAGCTCTAGTTTGATACAGAAATCCTACAGCGAGTTTCAAAAATATAATATAATTAAAGGATGATCTGAATGGTAATAAAGCATGATAGTTAAATTAAGCATGTCGACCACTTACAACATTAATGGTAAGGTTATAGTAAAAATACTCAGATGATTTTATATATGATAGAGATATATGAGTCTTTTATTTTGTCAGTATACAAACATGACTTCACACTCCAGTAACAAACCAATAAAACCAATAAAATCACATCAAGTATGTCCATCAAAGCTTCATTAGTCTGACCTATAGTAAAGCTGCACTGTCAGGTACCTGCTGTAGGTAACTCACACATGTTCATATAAACATCCTCCCTTGTAGTTGTGATGCCACCTGGTGGCCACCAGAGGACACAGCAGCCTCTTCAGGCTTCGACAAGCTACAGTAAAATCTTCAACTCTGATTTATGTCACTCAATTTTGTCACTCAGTGTGTTCTGTATTAAAATAGATATACACAGCATCAAGTAACGTACTAAATAACAATAATAGTAATAAACGTTATTTGTAGAGCATTTTTCAAAACACAATATGAGACAAATAAAATATTACACACCATCAAGAACAGATATATCAGAGCGTAATGAAAATAAATAAAAATTATAATTGATAAGTTTAGGATAAAAACTAGACACACAACAGCTTTACTGTCAAAAAAAAAAAAAAGCTTCCTGTAAAAGTATGTTTTGAGGACTGTTTGTTGAGTTTGGTAACCTAAATTCGAACGCATACTAAAGAATATGATAAAAAATAAATAAACAGAAAATAAGGGCAACAACACACAAACCTGCCTACAAAAACCACCAGACATAAACTAAAAACAGGCATGCACAAATTTACAGAAAAAAAAAAGCAGTACCACAGTGTATAAATACGCCATTACGAGTAAAAGTCCTTCATTCAAATGGAAAAAATTATATTTGTGTTAAAGTTCCAAAAGTGCTCATCATTCAGGATGGCTCATTTTTAGAATAAAATATATAAAATGACTGAATTACAATTACTGATGCATGAATGTGTTCATGACTTTAATGTTGCGGCTCCTTTTAGTTACTTCATACACTGCTTGGTAACTTTTGAATTTCACCAAGGCATCAATAAAGTCTTGCCTTTATCATAACATCACATCATAATTTAGTTGTTGATTATATTTTGAATTATAAATCTGAATCTGCACATGTAGTGGAGTAAAAGTATAAAGTAGCATAAAATGGAAAAGTATAAGTACAAATGCCTCAAAATGTACTTGAGTAAAGGTACTTTCCAACACTGCAAATACACACATAGTGAGTAATCATGAGCCCATGAAGCAACTACAAGCACAAAAAAGGAAATATCTAATGCATTACTAATGAAAGTGCGAAAATATTTACTGGTATCAACATGTGGATCATCTATATTATCATGTTAACACCCACACGGTTGCCGTCAGAGGAACACAGTCATTAAAGGAAGAACCGCCTTAAATGTTTGAGGTTTTCAGACCTACTGCGTCCCACTGTCTTTAACTTGTGAGTGTGTGTGCAATCGTAGTTCAAGGTTGCATCATTCACACTCGCACAATAAGAGTCGATCATTTAAACGTGAAGATGGTTGGATCATCTTGTGTTTCTCTTCTTTTTCCAATGTCAGGTCTTTTTTCTATGTACTGCGATGTAATGGGTTGCCATGGAGCTGAATTATTCCCAAACTATGTCTCTTTTTTAAGGGGGTCATGCTGAGAATGTGGGCGCAATTTAAGAAACATTTTGGGTTCAGTCTTCTTTTACAAGGTCCCTGGCTCTTTCATACCTTTTTATCTAGTGTATGAAAGATGAAACTTAACTGGTGCAAGAACTCAAAGAACTATTCAGTGATGATCGCTTTACTTCTTTAGTCGAATTGTCTGTAATGTTTTACCTGTGGGAGGCTCTTTGGATACTTACAGGTCCGGTGTCTCTTAAAGCTCCTGACATCACCTAACACCTTTGGCTGAGCTCCCTGAAACACTCTTCTTCTGTACGTGTTTGTCATTTTGAAACCTACAACATATCCTGACATTAACACAAATTGGTCAAAATTTCCTTAATGATTCATACTAACATGTTTCCTCTGCTACATTGGCTAGATAATAGAAATAGTTGCGGTTCAGCTGAGGTGAAAGGAAGCTGCACCCCCACACAAACTTGTTTAAGTTAGCCTAAGCTAACTGCTGGAAACCGTAGATATGTAGGCAGCTGTTATGTGTCCTTAAACTTGATGAAATTCAGACCATGTTTAGCATTCTTTAGAGTTTCTGTATTTGTTTTTGACCTTAGCTCTGAATTCCTCTCACCAGACTTCATGGCCGACAGCTTCTCCCCCGTTATCTAACTCAGTCAAGCTAGCAGCTAAAACTGACGCTGACACTTTTGGTTTTGACTGAAATGTTTTAAGAACTTTTGGATGGATATTTTCTACTGTGAGTTTTGGTACAGATATTTATGGCCTTCTCTAGATGATTTTTAACAGCCTTGGCGATCTGTTAACTTAAAAACAGTCCAGTGTGTTTGGTTTATGCTAGCACTGCTATGCTCTGTACTTTTTAGTGCTAATCAGCAAATGTTAGCATGCTAACACGTTAAACGTAAAGAGGGTAAACCATAGAAACAGAATCTCATTCAGTTTCGTTGGGGTAAACGTCATACCTGTTAGCATTCTCATTGTTAGCATGTTAGTGTGCTGACGGTGTTAGCATTTAGCTGAAAGCATGACTGACTAGCCATTAGCATGAATGTGACTGATTTAACCTCTTTGAGACCCTCTTCTGTTTATGTTTGTTTGTTGTGAATATTATTTTATTGCATTATGTTGCATAATTTATTCAGTTTGTGATTACGATTCACTGTTTTGTTTTTTTGTATATATGCTAACACGTGAGGGGCTAGCATGGCGACAGTGACAGTACTCAAGGAGCCAGACTTTGGTGTCAGTCATAGACACTTTAACTGTTAGTAAACAGTATGATGTTTTTGGGTGGGCGGGGCTTAGCTGGAGGCAAAATAATTCTCTGCAGACATTAGCTAGCGCAGTTAGCAAGTTCCGTTGGCTTGTTTTAGACAATGGAGGAAGACGATCTGAGTGGTACCTTCAGAAATACTTATTCTGATTGTCGGAGTACACTCTGGCACAAACTGGACTGTTCGTACATTTGTGACAAGGAAGGAATGTAGGCCTACTGTTTGGCTTAAGAGACTTTAACGTTTTATTCTACAACATAAAATTTTGAAGCCTTTAGGTGTGTTAAAATAAGTAGCTACAGAACGTCATCACACCGAACACGACTTTACAGCCTTGTGGTGGCAACATTAAGTCACGCAACTGAGGTGTGGTTTGTTCATAGCCTAATGTTAGCTTTTTACGTCTTTTGATTGCATTCAGGCTTCTAAAATTAAAAACAAGTAGAGTTCATTTCTGAAGATTTAGTATCATAAACTTTTGTTTGCGGAGCTTATTTTCTGAAATAATCCAAAATCCAATGAACAAATACGACTGGCTTTTTGATCAGGGAACCAGGGCGTTGCTAATTTCCATGTTAGGCTACAAAAAACATCATCCCTGGAGTAATCTATTCATCAAATGGTAACATTTCTGTGTGATTTCTTTCAGAAACATAGGAAAAAGCAGCTGGTGAGAAACGTCCCACAAACTGAAAATAAAAAATTGATTTTGAAATTGAAATTGAAATTTATTTAAAAAGAAAATATAGAGGAAAACTGTATTTATAATAATGATTATTATTATAAATTATGTATCAGAATTATTAAAAATTTTCAGCACCCTTTCTAGGTCATTTCCTCAGTTTGTTTTTTTTTTACTTTCTTTCTTTCTTTTTTTTTTTTAAATTTTCTCTTCATACCAATTTCTTGCTAATTTTTTGGGTCATTTCTTCTTTCATTGCTCATTACCTTCTTCCCATGTTTGTAAAAGAAATCAAGCCAATTTGCTCTCAGGTTTCAAAGGGTTAATATTTAACACAGTGCCTTACAAACAAATAAAATAATTAACTAAATAAATATAGGCCTATTTGTGTGAAGTTATTTATCTTATGCTAATATGTTATTAATTTATGATAAGATAAAATATTTTTTTTAAAAAACAACCTTTTGGGACTTTAGGGGCTCCGCACAAAATAAATTTAAATGTTTATAAAAGAAGAAGAAATGTACGAATGTATGAAACAAACGAAACAAACAAACAAACAAAACAATACAAACAAACAAAAACAGCCCCTATGAGCTTTTCAATAAGCAAGACGAAGGTGAGAGACACAGTATGAGGAGCATGAAAGATGGCGATTACACTTTCTTCTTACATGCTGGCTTTTTTGTGTGGTTGTCATGGCGACCTGATGCATTTAAGTGAGAGAGGAAGTGAAAATAAGGTCGAGTGCGTCTGAGAATGCACTCATTTTTCCATCAGGAGACTCAGAGATATAAAAAACAATGTTAACAAGCGTCTGAAGGTTTGAACACTGTAATTATGTTTTTCTCCGACTTGTTTTTTGTTTTGTCATCACTGCAGACATCACTCGCACAGAGAGAGACAACACATCAGGAGATGAGGGTGAGCACTTTGAGGAATAATGTTTGTTATTTTCACTGGTGGGATGTTTTTGATGGAGCTACTTGTACTTTACTCACATATTTCCATTTCATGATACTTCATAATACTCACTTACTACTCCACTACAGTTTAGAGGGACTACTTTTCCTCCACTCGCCCACATTTACATTCACATTTATAGTTCATAGTTACTTTGCACATCAACATTTTATATTCAAAATATAAAAATAAGTTTAGAAATATGTATTGTTATAGATTAAACTACCCGGCAGTATATACAATATTAAAAGGCTGCTCACCTGTTAAATGAATCAGTTATAAACTTTCAATAATATGATAAATATAGCCTTGTTCTGCTTTATTATCGGTACTTTTACTTCTCGATACTTCATCCACCGCTGTTAAATTTTATACATCTTGATTTCATGAGTATTTCAGTGAAATAAAAGATGCTGTTGAGTTTGTGTCATGCAGAAGGTACAGCCATCTTATTTCATCCGCTTATCCGGGGCCGGGTCACAGGAGCAGCAGGCCGAGCAAAGCACCCCAGATGTCCCTCTCCCCAGCAACACTTTCCAGCTCCAGGAGGATCCTGATCAGATGCCTGAACCACCTCAACTGACTCCTTTCAACATGAAGGAGCAGCGGCTCTACTCCGAGCTCCCTCCGGATGTCCGAGCTCCTCACCCTATCTCTAAGGCTGAGCCCAGACACCTCACGGAGGACACTCATTTTGGCCGCTTGTATCCGCGATCTCATTCTTTCGGTCACTACCCAGAGCTCATGACCATAGGCGAGGGTTGGGACGTAGATAGACCAGAATCTCGGGGCGCAGCGGGAGGAGGAAGGGGTCTGGTTTGAGGGCCTCAGAATTGCGTCTCTTCTTTTTGCAGATGATGTGATTCTGTTGGCTTCATCACACCGTGACCTCCAGCCTGTATTAGGGCGGTTTGAGTGTGAAGCGGTCAGGATGAGAGTTAGCACCTCCAAATCTCAGGCCGTTGTTCTCTGCCGGAAACCGGTGTATTGCCATCTCTGGGTTTTGAGAGATTTACTGCCTCAAGCGAGGGAGTTCAAGTATCTCGGGGTCTTGTTCACGAGTGAGGGTAAAATGAATATTGTCATTTTTAGAATAAAGGCAGGGAAGAAAATATTTTGTGCGAGTAAACACAGTGACCGAGAGCTCTGCTGTCAATGACTCACATCACAGACTGTTCTGTGCCTCAGCCTCTAAAAGCTCCTGTGCACTTACAAATACTTATTTTTAAATAATTTGGCCTGAGTGCATGTTTTGTGGGTTTTTGCCATTTTTCAGTTTCCTGTCTGGATAAATAAATCTGTAGTGTGCTCCCACAGGATTTGCAACCATTACCCATTACGTGTTTCCATCTGTAATGGCTGCCTCAGATAATCCGGGGACCTTCACACAGTATTTTACAGCAGTGTAAACACGTAATGTACCTGCATATGAAGTGCTAGAAGTTGATAAACAGATGTGATTTCATAAACATCCTCTCCTTCTTTTCTACGTATCTTTTAATGTTTGCAAAGATGTATGTGATTGTCATATTATCCTTCAGTAACTACAGCCGTGCTGCAGTTGCTGTGAAGGCTACCAACGTCTCCGAGTTTTTAAGAGCAAATTTAATCATGAAAATCAGAAACATGTTGCTGGGAATGGCAGAGGAAAGACGCAGTGCATGTTAAAAGCTCAGTGCGTGGGTCTGCCTTTTATGAAAAGCATTTTAATTCAATCATTTATCTCTTGTCCAAATCAAGTCACATTTATCTGCTCAATTGTTCTTTCATGAACTCCTCTCTAATCTAATCACTGAACCTCTGTGAGCTCGACCTCCTTATCGTTGTTGTTCTGAACAAGCTCCTGTGAGACTGTCAGAAAACTGTCTGAATAACAGAGCCTATGTTATTTTAGTTAAGACCCGTCATGGGAATCAAAATCAGACAGCTCTCACCTTTGGTGGAGATAAGTGAGAGGAGCTTACCTGTGCTGCACTGAGAAGATGGGTTCGATATATTGAAACCACCTCCCTGTGTTGCCTCTCAGCATCCTAATGAAGCAGGAGAGAAAGACAGGAAGACGACACAGTGGTTAATGTTTCCAGTGTTATAAATACTGATGAAATACTGGCTTCCTCATTATTATGAATCTTCCAGCTAAACCTCAATGTTAGGAAAAGAAAAGCACCTGTTTTTTAGAAATAAAGTTGGTTATCTGTTGTTTTGTGTAGTTATGAGTCGTGATGTTTGCTGGCAAGTTCAGATTCTTATTCTCACCCCTACTTACAGAGTGAAGGAGGTATACACGCTATGATCTCTATTATTAATCAGTCGCTAAATGTAGTTTTTCTATGTTTTTTTCTATCTAAGTATCTGATGGGCCATAAATCAAAATAGCTACCTCGTGCACTCTCTGACTAACGTGAGGAGATTCAGGATTTTGAGGCCAAATTGTTGCTGCACTGGCAAAAATCACAGTGTAAGATGTATTTGAAGATATAACCTGTAACTTTTGAACATAAAAAATCTCAAAACAACTAGACTAATGTTATATTCTTTGACTTGTGTACTTAAATCATCCTAAATGTTTCCAAACAATATTCAAACACAGAGAAACAGCCCGTGGCATTTAGTCGCTGTCACCTGTCAGAGGCATCATATCCCCTTTGCACATACATCAGGGTTGCGGTTGTCTCCCAGAAGCTGATATAAATTGACATTTTATCCATTTTTAAATTTTTATGATACGCTTGGTCAACGTTTTGTTTTAACCAGATGAAGGTTTTTAGTCAGCGGACGTCTGCAGTTATCAGAGAAACAAGCTGACCTCTGCGGTTAATTAATCTGCCGATAAAAAACTCCTAAATAATGAACACTGAAGGAATGCTAACTGGGAGAAACAAACTGTAATGACAGCATTGCTACGTCTTTAATTATCAAGAGACCCAAACGACATTCTGCAGGTTAAAATAAATAATGTATTGTTGTTGTTTTTCAGGTTTACTGTGCAGTTAATTAAACATAAAGCAGAATATGCACATGTAAATAATCGTTTGTGTGTCCACTCACAGCCAGCTGTTGCTGTAGGCTCTTGATCTGGGCGTGGAGTGTGTCCATGTGCTGCGTCTGTCTCTTATTGGGCGCGTTGCTCGTGTATGCTAGCTGGGACAGACCGTTCAGTGCCTGCTTCAATCGCTCGACATCTGTCAGCAACTCTGTGATCTGACACACACAAACACACACACAAATATTGAAGTTAATGTATTTTTCATAACTTTATCAAGCGTGTGACAAAACTGACAGAAGAATTTTATCTAATTAAATAGAAACAAATCAGATTTTTCTTTCATAATCTACACACACACTGCAGCTTTTCTTTCCTTAAGAGTAGAAGTAGGAGAGGAATTACTTTTAAATAGAGGATTATCACATTTTAAATCTAAAGCTGATACATTAAGCTGTACTCAAACACACATACTGTCTGTACCAAAAGTAGTTTTGATAGCAAAATCATGACTTGGCAAGTTGTCACAGTTTCATTACCTTCTTGTCTTTGGCTTCAGTCTGCTGAGATGACGTCTGAATCCTCCTCTGAAGATCACAGATGGTGCTGAGCGACTCGTCATATCTCTCCTTCAGCTCCCTGATTTCCCTCTCGACGCCGCGTCCCTTCTCCTGGACGGCCTCCATCTCCGTCCGGGCCCTGCTCTCACCCTCCCTCGCCTGCGTCGCCTCCCGATGGGCCTCTTCGCTCTCCTCTGCTACGCTCAGTAGCTTGTTGCTCAGGTTGGCAGCCTCCTCCTCCAGCTGCTGCTTCTCCTTCTTCAGCTGGTTAATTTGGTCTTCCTTGTCGCGAGTGTCCTCGAGTGCCTGCGTGGCCTGAAGGAGCTCAGATTGCAGCGCAGATACATCCTCAGCCCTCTGGGCGCCATTCTCCTCTTCTTCGCGGAGGGCCAATCGAAGCTTAGCGACCTCAGCCTCCAGGGCGTCCTTGGTCTTGGCCTGTTGTTGCAGCAGAGACGCCTGATCCCCGCGCAGCTCCTGAGCTTCTTTCTGTAAGGCACAAACCCTCTGGGCCTCCTCCTGCTGAGCCTCTCTTGCTTTCTTGCAGTCGGCCTGAGCCTGCTGCATGGCGTCATGGAGGGCTTTCAGCTCTGTGTCGTACGTTGCTATCCGAGTCAACTCTGATTTCAGACGCTCCTGGAGATTCTGGATCTGAGTGTTGCGGAGGGTGTTCTGGTTTTGAAGATCAGCGTTCTGATGCGTCGCCTCTTCGTGCTGCTGCTCTAAGTCGACAAACTTCTGTGTTAAATCCTCAAATTTAGCCTTGTACTCTTCCTCCACGTTCTTGTGCTTTTCACTGCTAACGACAGCAGAGTCCAGTCTCTGTTGAACAGATTCAATCTCAACTTTTAGTTTCTCCTTCTCCTGTTTGTTGCTCTCTCCGGCAGACCTTTCCCTGTTATACTTCTCCTCCATTTCCAACAGCTTGGCCGTCAGCTCCTTCACCTGGGCGCTGTAAGAGTGCTCTTTCTCCTGAGCCGCCGTCACTGGGATAAACTTGGACTGAATAGCCTCCTGTATGGTATCAAGTTCTCTCTTCTGAGCCTCCAGTTCTTCAGTAAGCTTTACATTTTCCTCCTGAGCTGACACATACCTCGCCGACACCTCGTTCGCTCTGTTCTCAGCCTCGACCACGGCAGCGTTCAACTTGTCTGCAACAGCTTTGTGGTCTTTTACGCTCATGTAATCTTTATTCATCTCCGACAGGACTCTCTCCAACTTTTCTTTCAACTTATCATTTTCTTCTTTCACATTCTTCAATTCTTCCCCACTTTCTTTTCCTTTGGTCTCCATCTTCAACATCTCGGCTTTAACGCTCTCTAAGGTGGAGCTAAGCTCCATCTTCACTTGCTCGTGCTGCTGTCTGGGAACGTACTCTCCCTCCAGGCTCTGTTTCAGAGTCTGGCTCTGCGTGGACAGCTGCACACACTCTTTATCTCTGTCTTCACATTTCCTCTGCAGGAGTTCAAGTTTCTTCGTCAGGTAGGCGTTCTGAGACTTCAGAACGTCGGTTTCACTCAGGCGTCTCTCACTGGCGCTTTGGAGACTGCTGATGTTCTCCTGCAGTGTGGCCCTCTCAGTTTGAAGCTGCTGGACTTGCGCCTCTGCCTTTCCGTAGCGTTCGCTGGCTTCCACCAGTTTGTCCTCCAGCTCCTCCAAAGCTGATACCATGTTCCTCCGGGCGTCATCGTGCACCTTCATGGGTACAAAGTCGATCTCAATCCTGCTGTTGAGCTCGTCCAGCTGCTCTCGTAGCACATCTCGCTCCTCCTCGCTCTCCTCGACCTCCTGAATTAGAGCCTGGCTCCTGGCGGTCACATCAACCAGCTTCCTTTTCAACGAAGCGTTCTGCTCTTCCAGAGCTGCCTGTATCTTCTGTTGCTCCTCAGCAGACATGGCCCCCGGTCCTCCCTGGGACGAAGGACCGTCCAGCTTTCGATGAAGCTCTGCCACCTCCTCCAGCACACGATCGTAGTCTTCCCTCAGCTCAGCGATCTGCCGCTCCTTCTCGTCAACTGCGTTGGTCAGCAGGTTTTTCATGTTGTCAAACTTCTCAGCAGGCACCGTGTTGCCATGTTTTGTCTGGATCTCCTTAAACTGGGTTTCCATAACTAGAAGGTGTTCTGCTAGCTCATCTCTCTCTGCAGTCAGAGCTCCCAGCTCCTGGTTCAGCCTGTCTGCCTCTGTGGCCAGCTGGCTCTCGCTGCTCTTGTACTCCTCCAAGGCCTTCTCGCTATGCTTGAGGCGGTTACGAACGCGACCCACTTCGGCTGAAGCACCTTCATACTTGGCCTTGATGTCCTGGAGCTGGGCGCGCAGTTCTTCCGTCCCCTGGCCTCCTAAGTGCTCCTTCACAGCGACTACATGGGCTTGCAGC
>JAPZEB010000001.1:34986000-35001035 GCA_029783705.1 Chaetodon striatus
CAGCTGGGATAGGCTCCAGCCCCTCCGCAACCCTAAAGAGGATAAGCGGTTACGAAAATGGATGGATGGATGTGTCTGAATGAGAGTGAAGCTCTGCAGCCAGATTCAAAAATCTTGTGGAAAACCTGAACCCAGACAAGTGAAAGCTGTTGTAGCAGCACATCAGTGGTCATGGTTTTGGAATGTTCAGCAATCAAATCAGGGTCTAAAGATGTGACAGGTTTATGTTTTACTTGTGGTGTGCATAATTAGCAAGAGAAAATACAGCAAATCTATTTAAATACAAGTAGGTCGAACACAATGAATTCTAAATAGAATGGGGTAACTTCATTCAAACCAAAGAAATGTTCAAAAAGTCAAGTCACACTATTGTGTTAATTATAATCTTTGACCTTGTAATATTGATAGACCTTCAGTGACATCTGTCAGTGACCATGGTTCAGTTTTACTAACCAGAGTACATCAAATTAGAGATCTTGTATCCCTGAGGGCAGCGTTACACAGCTGCGGTAGGTCCATTAAAATCCTAAATGTTGTTTTTCTTTTCTTTTTCTTAATGGTTTGGACTCAGAACACACTGTTCGGCTCAAAAAAGTTTCAAAGTCTTAATTTATTATCGTTTCTTCATGTCTCAAATCCCATTGCAGAATTACGCAGCTCTCACTGTGACTCATGGATAAATATAGTCATCACAATTAGCCCATTATCCTGTTATTATTACTTAAAAGCTAAGTTCAGGCGTATTTCCAATGCTGAATGAGCTGTCAGTGGCCTTCCCTGAAGAAGTGGCATGATGCCGAGGTGAGGAGGGCAGCAGGGCTTGAGGCTAACCTTTGTAGGACTGGAACATCATTTAATAACCCAAAACCTGTTTGGAAAAACTGATTTTTAAAAGTATTTTAAAGAAGAGATACAAAGCTGTTCAAGTCTTTAACCAACAAGAGAGGGTAAAACCAAATCAAGCACTGCAACTACACTTAAAGGAATGGACTGCACAATTCAGGGAGATTTAATGGTGTCTAGTAGTGATGACTGCAAATTGCAACCAGCTGAAACTTCTCCTGATAAGATTGATGATTCAATGTGTGCTCACCTTATTTCTGATCCAGACATACAGAAGGTTTTAACCATGAGTCAAATTATCCACAGAGGTTCCCTCCTCCTGTCTCACCTCTGAACTCAGGCGATACAAATCGTTGTTTTCTTGAAGCCGTTTGCCATGTCGAAAATATACCATTAGCCTCGCACCTGCTAATGTTTGCTCAGCGATTTTCTCTGATAACTTAAAATTCAGATGTTCAGGTTTTTAAAGGACGCATAATTATCAGTCGAGGTCTCCTACTCTCCAAAACAAATGGGCCCAGTGATTTAAACTGGTGAAAACACCGAATGAAGCATTTTCACGTTAAGAAATCAGTGCTTTTCTGATGCTGCTCATCACGGAGTGGCTCTAACTATGGTGGCTGACACAAAAACACAAATGGCCCTATCTAGGGCCAGTGTTAATTAGGTGATTATACACTGAAGAAAACATTCTTATGTTATATTCAATTTCTGCCAATATATCTCCCATACTCCTGGATGCTAATGCTAGCTAACATTAGCCATTACGTTTTATCAGCTGGTGGGTTTCACAAGATAGTTATGATGCCTTGCAACAATAAATTTGGAAATCAGCTAATGTCAGAAAACCAGACTTACGGTGTTCAGTTTGTTTTCTTCAAGCTGAATCTCTAAGGTATCTGTGACCATTAAGTTACTCTGATGAAGAAGCTGTTTTTTATTAGAGCAGGTAAGTTTCTTCACCTGCACAAGCAAACCAAGACACGACAGCCAGCACCATTCCTTTTGAACGATGTGTAGTTGCGCCTGTACATAAACATCTGTCAGTTTATTAACATATACCTCTTTAGGGCCTTAGATTGGTAGTTAAAAAAAGCAATCTTAGCACACATTTACTTGTCTCGTCTCTCCACCTGAGGGACTTCACCGCTGCACTTTGGGGGCACAGACGATACGAAGCCTGTAATCAGTCTGAACCCTGTGTTTATGTGTCTATACAGCGTTTGACAGGAGAGACCATTAGCAGATGAGAAGATGAAGTCTAGACAAAAAAACTAGGTGCTTCAATATGAAATATCGGGAGAAATCGCTTAAATTGGCGGTTGTTCTGAACACTGTGCCCACAGAGGACACCAGCAGGTCTGTAATTTAAATTTGACATATTAAGGACATTTTAACATGCATAGTGCAGGTCTGGGTCAAGTTTGGACCTAAAACACAAGCACCAAGTTAAATATGAAAATCATAATTATACACTGATTGGATAGGCGTTCTTTTACCTACAAAAAGCAATGCGCCGAAATTTGTACATATCCCATGTAATCATGAGCCAGTAATTTGTGTATAACCCTCATATTTGGGAAGGGCCATCATGTGACCAATGTGCCGACTGATGTTCGAAACCTGGTGAGGTTTGAGGGAACTTTAAGTGATTTTAAGGTATGTCGTCACCATGTGTCTTTTAATAATCCTAACCACAGTAACTTTACTTGCCTAAACTTAACTTCGGTAACTCAGTGTTAGTACATAACCTCATTCATGGGGGGCAAATAAGAGTGTCATGTAAACCATTGCATGTGCATTTTCATATGATATCTTACAAACTGTTGTATGAGGATATGTTGGATTAGAATGTGTTCTGAACATCACTCTGTTCTTACTCCTGATCAGACACATATTTTTGCAACAGGTCATAACTTGCCTGGCAACCTGCTGGTGTGTTTGCGTGCGTGCGTGCATGCGTGTGTGCCTCTGATTTTTACAGAGTCACACACACAGTAACAGGGCTAACTGTTAGCATCACACGACTAACATTACCTAGCAATTATTGATGGATTTAACGACAGAGTCAAGCTATTTCAGTGTCGGTGTGAGACTGTTTAACAGCTTGGCCTTGAAGCTGCCATTAACTGGTGCTGAGAGCAGCAGCTCACAGAGATGCTCCTTCAGCACTGAATCAAACAGCAGCAACACCACCACCATCATCACAAATAGATTCTAATTCTGTGGAAAACACTGAATGGTCATAATTATAGGCCACAAACCTGAAACATCTTTGCAACTATTTTTGCAATTTTCACTTGCTTCTGAACTTATATTGCAAAAAAAAATATGGGCCTAAACATTGCAGCATGTTACAAACAGCTTTTAAAATCCTAAAATGTCTGGCATATTAATCACTACTGTATTTTGTGCTACCAATTTGTAATACACACCAAATAATGATATTTTTATCCCCAATGCTGCATGTGCATGCTATGTAGGAATAGATCAACAATTTGGGAAATAAGCATTTTTGCTGTCTTGTACAGATGAGGATGAGGAAATCAATCAGTCTTGTGACTGTGTGTTAAGTATTGACAAATATTGCGTACGCACAAAACAAGGCCTGAAAGTGGTGTGAGCTATTTCCCACGCAAAAGTTGTGATTTATAAAAGCAGACTTAATGGGAGAAACTTTGACCCATGCTCATGAAATTAATGATACAGATGGTGAAGTGGAGGCCTGATTGTAGATCCATCCATTTTCTAACCGCTTATCCTCTTGAGGGTCACGGGGGGGGCTGGAGCTGACATTGGGCGAGAGGCAGGGTACACCCTGGACAGGTCGCCAGACTATCGCAGGGCTGACATGTAGAGACAGCAACCATTCACACTCACATTCACACCTACGGACAATTTATCCCCAATCTGCATGTCTTTGGACTGTGGGAGGAAGCCGGAGTACCCGGAGAGAACCCACGCTGACACGGGAAGAACATGCAAACAGAAAGGCTCCCGCACCCGGGATCGAACCAGGAACCCTCTTGCTGTGGGGCGACAGTGCTAACCACTGCTCCACTGTGCCGCCTGGGTATGTTACATTTTATCCCTTATTTAATTTGCACCATTACATGTTTGGATTCTCATTTTGTTTTACTTGCCTGCTCTTTTATTCCCTTTTCATATATATATATATAAACTTAAGGACTGGTGCAGTCAAACAAACCGCCCAGGGGCCAGAGCTGGGTTGTGAAAGGGTGCAGTTCGGCTCACTGGATGACTTTGCATACCTAACAGTGACGCACTTGTGAAGACTTAGGAGTCCCAGGTTTCAGGAGCAAGTTAAACAGCGAGAGGCCAACTTCATGTAAAATGCTGCCCTTCCACCTGACCAAAATACACCTCTCTGAAAGGTATTGAACATTATGTAAAACACTGTCAATCTGTAACTTAAATACAAAACTATCTGTATCAGACTTTTATCTTAAAACAGTATTGGTGGAACCCAAAGGCACTGCTAAAACTTTTGATCTGTAAATGTTTTCTGAGGCAAGTGATTATTCCACCTGCCTATTCAATAGTTTCCTCTCGTTTGGTGTAGTGATGTCAGTATTACTACACAGGCATGGAAATTAAGAACCTTTTTGGAGCAAGAAGTGACTATATTTGGACGAGAGACTGGAGCTGTGAAGGAGCAAAGGGTGGATCTGACTGAGAAGCAGAGGACACTATCGGCAGACAGCTTGACACTCAAAGCGGCCCCGCCCTTGAAATTCCTTTACTTTAAGCCTTAATAAAATGTAAACAGATGAATTATATGAAAATTCAGCCCTGTGCATTTGTCGTGAACGGGGTAATATAGCTATTGAGGCCAAATCGTTTTTTTTGTACCAGACAGTAAACATAGTTATTTCTGCTGTAAAGTTGGACATTTTAACCTGGAGGTCTATGGGGATTGACTGGCTTCCAGTGCCAGCTTCAAGTGGTCGTTCAAAGATCTGCAGCGAACACATCCCAGAGCAACACATTCTCACTTTAACCTCGTCACATATCAATGTTTGACCATGGACTTTCCCCATCCACATACATCATGAAAGGTGCCCTGGGTGTGTTGGTTGTTGACGCTCTGGGATACTGTGTCAACTTCTGCCTGTTATATACATTGTCTTCTTTCAAAATACACTTCTGGTTTTACAGGAAATTTACCTTTTACATACAGTCTCTTTCAAAATAAAAGCACTACATCAGTACAACATGCAACAAACTTCAACAACAAACACATATGGTTAGGTTTAGGAAAAAAGAACAGGGTTTGGCTTTATAATCTTACAGGACGTGAACACCGGTCTCTTGGGTGAAAGTGAGTGTTTGTTGGACCCATCCACCACCCGTCCCACCCGCCACAGTAGGACTTTCACCACCTTAACTTTCGTCCTTGTCCCACCACATCCCACTGATGCCGCAGGGCGCCATTGAACTATAACGGCAACTGGTCCCATGTCATGCTAACCTTAAAGGATGCCTTTTTTCGTTGGTTTCTGACGCCACACGTCTCTGCCCAAGCGCCGGATCTCAACGACTTTGGAGTGAGACTGGGCCCCCAGAGAACGGGCCTTGAGGCAGCATGAGATTTTGGGCAGTGAGGGGGCAAAAGAACTCTAACATGCTGCCAGACATGCAGACAGTTGTGTAATAGAGGATACATGCAGGTATACGGGATACACTCACCTTCTCTCTGGCCATTTACTCTATTTTGCCTATCAGCTAAAAAGCCATTGGACTATACTGGAGAATAAACCCACTTCCTTCTCAGTAACTTACCCATCTACCCAGTAGGGCACCCACCTCATCAGCTATCACGACACCACTGCATGACATATTATCACCTTTAAGTTTGTCATGGTTAACGTGATTCCACTGAGACAAATCCATGTGAAATGTGCAAAGAGCTTGTGTGAGCGTTCGCCCAGCATTCATGTTAAATTGTTAGGCCCTGCAGAGAGTTTCCACCTGCTCCATCATGACTCTTCTTACTAATAGCTTTTAATTAGTGACACCTCTGATATGAGAAACTCGTCCATGCATGAATCACGACCCTTGATCTGTGTCAGCAAAGAAAAGGTTTCAATATGAAACTGTGTGTGAAAGGTTTCCAAAATTCAGCCTTTAGCTTGTCAGTTGTCGGACAACAGAGTGAAGTGAAGAGGGCATTTTTGTGAAGCCACTGCATCAGTGTGTCTGAGCCTTCTCTGGCCTGTGACCATATTTTTTAGGTCATAAACTTCTCACGGACTCTGAATTTAGTGGGTTGTCACATTGTCATGTGAATCTGATGTTTGAGATACTTCTGTGTTGTATTTTTAATCGCACTGAGAGACCACCAAATTTGGAAAACTTAGAGTACAGTGGACACCACAAGAAGTCTGAAACTGGTGTTTGAGAGTCTCTGATCCAATTTAAGATCCAAGAGATTTTATAATTTGTTTCACATGTTTTGCCAACGTAAGACTGAGATGTGTGGTCAGAGAGAGGATAACTGCATCAGAGGAGATACAGATTCACTCTCCTGAGATGGACTGTTTCAGTATTTGTGCAAAATACTGGAAAACCCACAGAGTCCCATCAACTTCATCATAATTGATCCCCACTCCAAGACAAATAAACATCTTTTCAACCCTTCAAATACTGTCTGTTTTTTAAGCGAGAGAAAATCAAGTTAAAATGGAAAATATTACACTTTCTGAAATTATCCCGCAGAGATTAATCATGAGCGACTGCATGAGAAAAGGCAAAGAATTGTTATAAAATGTCAGAAAGACTCAAGGGAGGCAGACCAAATATCTCCGAGGGATTTCTGTCAAACAAAGATTGTGAGAAACCAACGACCCTTTAATGAACGACTCCTAAAAACCTGCAAAAATGTTTTACTGCATCTCCATTAACAACTCTGTTTCTGCCCCTTTCAAACCTTCCTGATGACACCGTAAAAATCAGATATGTTGTGACCTTTGAGTTAGGGCCTGATTTAACTGCTTCTTCCAGTTTCTTAGTATTTATTCACTTTTGTCATTTGTTATCAGTTTTTATAACTTTGTAAAACTCTTTTCTTGATTGTTAGTGTTCCAGTTCTTCCAGGCTGTGGGTAATAAGTGGGCTACAACAGTCTCTTCCTCTTCGTTTAATTTCGGCAAGACAGTACGAACACATCCCAACTCAGGGATACAGAAACTTCTCTTCACTGCTAAGCACAAGACACTTACTTTCTCGTGTGTATCACTCATACCTGTCCCCAGGTAACAAGGACAGGTAGGAACCAATCAGCTCATAACCAAGGGAACACAGTGACAATGACAATAATTTACCAGTAACTCAATAATGCTGACTCTATTACTACTTAAATATAAGTAATATATCCATTAAGAAATAACACAGTAACTTAAGTAATAAATATAACCCAAATATAATGTGTGCAGTGATTATGGTTATGACTTTATTACACCAATCTGTCTTCTTCTTCTTCTTCTGCAGTTCTTCTGAATGAAACCAGGTGAAAAGTTTAAAATTTAAATCTCTCTTTGATGAACTGCTGACAAGTCATATATGTCCGCAACAATACGAGGAGTCCTGAATACACACTGCTTTACTGTAAGAGGTGTCAAGACAGAACAGATTGGAAGCCACTGGTTTAATCTTTAACAGTGTGTTATATTTTAGAATTAATCATAGGCTTTTATACATAAAATACTAATCTGAAAAAGTTATGAGCTGTTAAAGAAATGTAATGGAGTTAAAGGTGCTGGTAGAGGTATAAAGAAGCAGGAATGATAAACTCTCAAGCACCTCAGAACTGAACTTAAGTATTTGATTAAATGTACTTTCTTACTTTTAGTGCTCAGACATAATTCATGGCCTGTTATGTGACTCTAAAAGGTGTTTATCATGTTGTTTTGTGTAAAATCTGAAAGGTTAGTAGTGGTGTCGGCTTTCAAATGAATCCAGTGGAGTAAAAAGTAAAAAATTTCCCCCTGAAATGTAGTGGAGCATCTACATTAGTGACAGTAAATGATATTAGAAGAAGCAGGTAAGGTAAAGCACCTCAGAATTGTACTTAAATACAGCATGTGTGTATTACACTTTCCACCACTGTCTGGTGTTAGGAGACAAAAAGAAACCTGTTCTTTTCAAATAAATACAATCACAGATAAAATACAGCCCACGTATGGTGTAAAATATGGTGTGTGTGTGTTCTTTTATATTTCAAATGTCCTTTTGTATTGAATCGCCTTGTTGGTTTGTTCTAAGTTCATTATGTCTGTTTTCATGTGCAGCACTCAGTGCTCATAATGTCCTTATTGTCAAACACTTTGTGCTGCATTGCTTACATTAAAGGTGCTCTATAAATAAAGTTTATCACTATGACTATTTTCACTTGTGCTTGCTACACAGTGAGGGCTGAAACACATTATCAACCCACAGAGTGAGGATGTTTTTAGAAAGTGGGGACGTTCTGATCAGTCCTCACTTCTTCAGACGCCTGTTTGTTCAACACATTCACACTCCGACCTCGTCACACACTGATGTTTTGGTCATGGACTTTCCACGTCCACATACGACGTGCAAGGCACCCTGGGTGCGCTGGTTTGTTGGAGGGTTGAGACTTGGTTTAAAGGTTCAGGATACGATTATGAGGTCAGGGGTCTCGTCTCGTCACATGATCAGTGAGTTGACATTGGATAACATCAACATAATATTACTCAGCAATCATCGCAACGTATCTGTATATAACGCAAAAGGGAGCCAACAAACACTGACTCTCACCTGTGAGAGCAGGGTTCACATCCTGTGATATTAAAGTGCCAAACCCTGTTCTATTTTCCTAAACATAACCACATGCCTTTGTTGCTTAAACGCAACCATGTTTTTTTGTTTTCTAAACCCAGCCACGTGCGTTAGTTGTTGGAGGAAAAAAACCCATCAGTGCCTGGAGTTGTATCAGCGCGGTGCTTTAATTTTGAAAGACACTGTATGTAAACGTTATATTTCCTGTGAACATGGAAGTGTATTTTGAAAGAAGACAATGCATGTAACAGGCGGAACATGACATGGGGTCCCAGAAGTTAAAAACCAACGCACTCAGGGTACCTTGGATGTCATATCTGGATGTGGAAAGTCCATGACCAAACGTTAATATGAGACGAGGTCGGAGTGAGAATGTGTTTCACTGTGCCCCCCCCCCCACCTCATGGGCCCCAGTGAAACCACACTGCCTGTACTGTCTTTAGTTACGCCCCTGGTTGAAGTTTAATTTATGGTTGGGTTTAGGCATTTTGACAAAACCCCACTGGAGTGCAGTATCAATGAATGAATGAATAAAAATAAAAAACAACATTCTAAATTAAATTAAATATAAAATAGAATTTTAGATGAAATTAAATTTAATTTAAAAAGATGAAATTTGCAGATTTGTTGTCCACTTCCTGCCCTATTTAGAAACCTTATTACGTCAGTGCAAACTTCATCAAAAATAATTATTGGTAAAGAATAAATACCCCCCAAAAGAGTGATTGTTCCTTTTTATGCTTCTGTAAACAAACTATAAATCAATCACCCTCTGTTTAATTCAATTCAATCTTTTATATTCACTTCAGTTCAATCCGAGGCTGCAGCCAGTGCCCAGAGAGAGCCTCGCTTCTGATATGAATATAATGTTCACACTGACACCCAGCTGTGTGTGCGCGTGGGCTGCAGCTCGCAAACCCATTCAGCATGGCCTCTGTGCACGCGGTTCATGTAGTGCTCGTGCGCGGAGCCATTTTTCTCTGATGAGTGATGTTGGAGAGCTCCCGGTGTTGAGCATAAAAAGCCATTAAGTCTATTTCATCAGCGCGCTTTGTATGTTGATGATGGTTTAACCCATTAGCTTCAATGTGCAGGTCAGCGAGACACTTCTGCTCTGTGGTATTTACCTTCACTGTTATTCACATCATTCAAGCATAACTTATCACCTGCTGATCGACTGTTTCCACATCGAGTAGGCCTCTGATATCTGAGGAAAACTAACCCATGTGACAGCTTGAGTATATCTTTATTATAGCTCATAGTGGATACACATTTTTGCGTATTTACATGAATCATATTTTACACATTTTGTTGTCTTCTGTGCTCAAACAATTTGTTTTGGCACGCTTTAACTCAAGAACACCACTTGTTACTGCCCCTCCTTTGCTTCAGGAGGTGATGTTTGCATCCATGACTGACACTCTGGTTACAATATTTGCAAAGACATTCACAAATGGATGTAAAAAGCTCTCAGCTACATTTTGCCTGTAATGCAAGCACATTAATGCATGGTTAATTTATCATGCGCAATTACGCACGCAGTCACTACAGCAGCAGACTATGGACACGTCACTTCTAATGGATATTTAACAAGCAAGGCCACAGCGCTTATACGTGTAACATATATATATTTTTTTTTACACAAAATTAGGACTTGAGTTGCGTTAAGCCAAATACCAATCGAAATTACCCACATTACGCACGGCGTTAAAAGACAAGAAGCGCTAATGAGAGTTACATTTATCCTCAACAGAATGGAGTAAATAGTCTTGACGTGATGCTGCTTGTCATCATTGTGCTTTCTGACAGGTCTCCTCTCTCACCCCGTGCCTTTTTTTGCCGTGCGTACTCGGTGCGTCACGGGGACTGTTTGTCAACATGTGTAATCATTCACAAAGATCCAAAACATTATCCCCTGTGAATCAGACTTCTCAGTTTGTTCCTGAACTCCTTCCTCATGAGGCAGTAGATAATCGGGTTCAGGCAGCTGTTGGTGTGAGCCAGACACACGGTCAGTGGGAACACATACGTGTGGACTATGTAGTAGGCTCTGTCCCAGTGCGCAGCGTTCAGTTTGACCAGTACACTCCACAGGGTGATGGCGTGGTTCGGCATCCAGCACAGGAAGAAGGACAACACAACGATGGTGATAGATTTTGTGACTTGGGATATCCGTTTGGGGTTGCTTGTTTTCATACTTCGGTTGCGGATGAAACGCAGCAGCATGATGTAGCTGAGGGACACGATGGACATTGGCAACACAAACCCTACAAGTATTTTCTGTATGTGATAAACTGCTAACCAGTACTGTCCTCCAGGAAACCTCATCAGGCAGAGTTTCTCTCCGGTTACGTTACTGACAGTTGAGAAAATAGAAGTCGGCGCAGTGGCCAGAGTCGCCAGTGTCCAAATGGTTGCGCAGGTCCATTTGGCGGAACAGGACTTCCGCGCGGTGGTGTTCTTCAGGGCTGAAGCCAGCGACCAGTAGCGGGTCACACTCATGGCAGTGAGGAAAAACACGCTGGCGTACATGTTCATCACGGTGACCGAGAGGATGATCTTGCACATGGCGTCTCCAAACGGCCAGCTGAAGTCCAGCGCGGTGTCCACGGCCCAGAAGGGCAGAGTGAGCACGAACTGCAGGTCCGTCACTGCCAAGTTGAACACGAAGAAGTTCACCGTGGACCTCTTCCTCTCTTGTTTGACCCTGATGAAGAAGAGGACCAGCAGGTTGCCAATCAGACCCGCTGCGCACACGACAGAATAAACAAGGCAGATGAGGAACCTGAGGATCGGGCTCCCATCAGCTGTCACGTCGATGTCCTCCAGCCTGCTGAAGAAGTCCACCTCCATCAGTGACCTGTTCAAACACACGCTCTCATTTTCTTCATCCATGATGTCAGAAGTTCACACTTCAAGATAATCTACTCAGTGAGGGGTCTTTATTTAAGATACACAAAAACATTTATGTCCAAATAGAGCTGAATCCTGGAGTGCCACACTCCTGCGTCTGCATCCATCCCCACCCTCCTGTCCTGTCATTTCTCCGCCTCTCCGCTCCAAGACGCGCAGTCATCCAACACCACCGCTCTCAGCTCTGACAGCATGACAGGATTGGCGGGGTGGAGGTGTTTACTGGCGAGCATTAGGTGTGATGCGTCCATCTGTCTTGTGCGTAATGGAGGCTCATCAGAGCGCGAGGCTTCCCCATCACTTTTAATTAAAACACAAACATCTAATTAATAATTACAGATGCTCACGTGTTGTGTAGCTCGCGTCAAAGCCAGTAGGGCACAGACTGGAGGTGGCAAAGCGTGCGTAATGGTGATTTGTGATATCTGCAGGCTGGGATGGAAACACCACAGAGAGGGGGAAGTTCATGAAAATGACTCTGCTGCCATCCAGTGTTCACTTCTGATATAACAGGCTGTTAAAATGTCACTACGGCAACATCTTCCCAAAGAAGAGTGATCTTTAATAACCAGAGAGATTCATTTAAATATTTTGCACTGTTGCTACCCTTCTAATATAATGATGTTATAACATACAGCTTACCTTTAAAGCCTAGTTATGTTTTCGAAAGCTACAGTTATTACTTAATCTTGGTTAGTGGGGGTAGACAAAATAAGGGGCCTGATCCGGCTCCCTACAGACACCAGCAGAAGAACGTAATAAGGGAAACTTAAATATAGACTCAAACATGATTTACTTATACACCTATCAGCCAAAAAATTAGAGCCACTGTCAGGTGAGGTGAGTACCATTGATCATCGTGTTACAATGCAATGTTCTGTTAGGAGACCTTTGGTCCAGAAATTCAGGAGGATGCTACTTGATGAGCTCCGCCCACCCAAACACTTGAGACCTGTCAGTTGTGAGGTGAGGTACCGGCATGTCCCAAGATGCTCAGTCAGATTGGGATGTGGGAGATTTGGAGGTCGGGTTGACACCTTGAGCTCTTTGTCATATTCCTCAGGCCATTCCTGAGCAGTTTTTGTGGTGTGGCATGGCTCATTTTTCTGCTGGAGGGCTACTGCCATCAGGGGGGGGGGTTACTTAGCCCACAGCAGTGTTTGGATGGGTGGAGGGCGTCAAGTGCCATGTCCAAAGGTCTCCTAACAGAAGATTGTATTGTAACAAAAAGATCAATGTTACTCATTTCACCTGTCAGTGGTTTTAATGTTTTGGCTGATCGGTGTATATTGTCCCCCCCCCCCACAAATGGAAAAACAGCGGGGATAAAAAAAAAAGAAAAAAGGTAAGTGGAGGAATGTCCACTTGAATAAAAGTTTCCTTCGTCCAACTCAAGGTAGCTCCAGTGAGACAAACATATCCAGTGTCAACTGCTTAAAATGAAAAAACAGGCACTGGAAAAAAGTAATGCATTTCAAAAAATAAAGAGGAATCAAAGTCACCGAGGTGGAATTAAAAACAAAAACCCAATCCAGTCCTACTTGGCAGTTGGCTCAGTTCCTTTCTGGTCCTCCACACACACACACACACACACGGCTGAGGAACAACAAACAGCATGAGTCCACTGAAGTTTATTCTCCTTCCAAGGCAGGCTGTCTGGTCTCAACCACCGTTCTCCTTTCCTCTTCACCCCAACAAAATCAAGAAACCCTCCCCAAACAATTCCCTGCTCCTTTGTGTCTAACTGGCCACACCCCTTCACCTGTGTGCAGCAGCACACCTGAACCAACTCACAGGTGGCAACAAGATAGAGCAGAGGTGAGAGGGAGACACTGCCAGACACGCTGAGATTGTATTCGAAGGCTATTCTGTTTTAAAACCCTTCAACAGTCCTGTACATGTCTCTCCCCTCACCTCTGTGGCGGTGTCACAGCGTCAAAATTTACTGGCCTTAATGAAAAATGCACATTTTAAAATAATGAACCTGGAAAGTTGACAGTTTTTTTCTGCTCAATTTTTGACCCATTTGGAAACATAAATTTTAAAGAATACTGGTCACTCTGTGAAAATGAATTACAAAGATGTTATCTATTTTGAAAGCAATGTTAATTTGTTGAATGTTATAATAAATCTCATGATCCTGCTTGGTAAACCTCAAACACATATCTAAATTTGCCAAACTAAACCCCTGTTTAAATGTGTTTAATGCAGTCCCTGGTGCATGTAAATAATTAAAAAGTGTTTCTACCACACCTTACTATAACCAGCTATGTAGGGATTTGTCTACTACATAATCTACTACATATGATTTTTTTTTTCCAATAAAGTTTAATAACAAAAAAAAAACAAACTAGAATTCCTACCTTGCAGTTGTAGGTCTCCACGAACCAGTAACGCTGAAGTCTGAGTCACATGTAGCCATGACAGGTAGCAGAGCTTCAAATATGGATGTTGCTGCGAAGGAGCTACACATTCTAAAACATGGCTGCTTTTCACACGCCTTTAACCCGGCAGCACAGAAGGTCTTTACTGTTATCGCAGTTTCAAGGTGGACACCAAAGATTAGTGTCACACTTCAGTAGTTAACTAAATGTCTCTCCTTCTGTTTCTGGGTCAAAGTGTTAGTAATGGCCAGAAAAGTGTTTTTGCAGAATATTATGATGTCACAGTGAAGTTGACCTTTGACCTTTTGGGTGTAAAGTGTCATTACATCTTCATTTTATCCTATATGTTATAGATAATACGTCTATCCTCGACATTCGTGTGAATTTTGTCATAATCAGTGTATGAATTCTTGAGTTATGGCCAAAAACTTTTGCGAGGTTACAGTGACCTTTCTGTCAGTTCATCCTTGAGTTCGAGTGAATGTTTGTGCCAAATTTGAAGAAAATCCCTAAAAGGTTCTTCAGATATCAGACTGATGCAAGGTTACAGTGACATTGACCTTTGACCACCACAATCTGATCAGTTCATCACTGAATCCAAACACCTGTTTGTGCAAAATCTAAGAAAATTTCCAAGGCCATCTTGAGATATTGCATTACTGACAATGAAATGGACACAAGGTCACAGTGACCTTAATATTTAAACACCAGATCTAATCAGTTCATCCTTGAGTCCAAAAGACTTCTGTGCCAAATTTGAGAAAATTCCCTCAAGGGCCCTCTTGAGATATCGCATTCACAAGAATGAGGTCACAGTGACCTTGACCTTTGACTACCAAATTCTAATCAGTTCATCCTTGAGTCAGAGTGGATGTTTGTGCCAGATTTGAAGAAATTTCCCCAAAGCATTTTTGGCTTATAGTGTTCATGAGAATGAGACAGATGCAAGGTCACAGTGACCTTGACATTTGACAACTGAAATCTTATCAGTTATAATTGAGTCCACGTAGATGTTTGTACCAAATCTGAGAAAATTTCCAAGGCCATCTTGAGATATTGCATTACTGACAATGA
>JAPZEB010000001.1:35043945-35056373 GCA_029783705.1 Chaetodon striatus
TATTGGCTGTAGGTCCTGATTCTGGTCTTCAGGCCATTTTTTGACATCGCTAACTTGTCTAAGATACTGTTTTTTTTGTCCTCCCAAAATCACTTTGTTCCTAAATTTTACTCTTAGTTTTATGGGTTGTTCTACCTTGCATTTCACTGAATCTACTCAAATATTTAGGCCTGTGCATGACTAACAAAAGAGTTGTTAATTCTGGTAACTAGAGGAAACCAGAAGGAAATGACACGACACGCCGTAGAACAGGTGCCTCCACCACCACCATGCAGCTGTGAGGGTATGACAGCTCCACATGTTGGATTTTTACCAAGAGACAACACAACTTATCTTTCTGAAAAGTTTTGAGCAAGTCCTGTTCAATCAGAGGAAAGAACAGATGGGACCCTGTTCCACTCCACCGGCAGAGCAGTAAACATTAAAACATGCAGTGCTTCCTGCAAAGCATCATTTCTCACAAAGAAAAAAGACGCACTTAAAAAACAAACTGACTGAACATAAACTTTACATCTTTGAGTCTGTGCGGATATATGGCAGGCAGATTAATCCACTGTCAGCTCTGACTTAAAGACAAGTTTAGTCCTTCAAAGCTTTTTAGATGTAGTGTTGTTTTTGCCTCATGCTGTTTCTCTTATGCTTGCTGAGACATGTTGCGTCCTTTTCCCAAAACATCTGTAGCTGAATCTGTGTCCAAACTGGCCCAAGACTTTGAGGAAACATTGCTGGGCCATTTAAAGGGACCGAGTCACCAGCTAACAAACCCTGATATTGGTCCCTTTTTACACAAAATTCTACAACAGTGGTGCAATGAAGACCCTTCATCAGCCCGGCTTAGTTTTTTTATACAGAACCAAACAATGCAGGTGTGATGCTGCCACAGTGTGCGATTTCACAGAGGAAGCCAGCGTTCAGGGAGCAAAAGAGGTGTGATGAGTAACACAACAGCATCCGCCTCTTGTGTGACATATAACATATGTGTCAAGCAGTGCTTTATAAACAATAACAATGGCATAACATGGCAGTCACAATCTTTTACCGTCACTGATATATGGCGGTTGATCTCATCCTCTGCTCAGAGGGCAGGTAAGGTACTGGTTGCTTCAGTTGCTGTTTTCTCCACTGAGTTAGCTGCTAACTGCTTCTGGCTGCTTTTTATATCTCCCAGTGATGGGTCGCTTACATAACACGTCATTAAAATGTCACATTTGTCCTGTAGGCTGTCCGTTTTACAGAAACAGCGATTCAGCGCTATTACTATTTCCCCTGCCCAATTAAAGGCAAGACAACTCTGTCCCCTGATCTGTGATCGAACCTTTTATACAGAATGGTGAGGTGGCATAATGCAGTGGTTCCCAACCTTTCCTTTTTCTTGAGGGACCCATATTTTTACCATTGTAGACTATGGTTGCCGCCCCCCCTCCCCGTACAGACATTACACACGCCCGTATCCTTGCAATACATATTTAAAAAAATTTTCATTATTAATTTTTAAATAAATGAATAAGCTTATTATAACCCTTAAATGTATTGGTTTTTGACACATAAATGAATTCAATTTTGACACATAACACATTAAAATTATTACTCCCCTTAAAATCAAGAGGGCTTTATGCCCCCCCGGTTGGGAACCACTGGCATAATGCATATCATTTCCATTTTGGACAGGAAGTATAAAGGCTATCAAGGGGCTCTAATTGAGAGATTTCTAAAATTTCTTTGACGAAATTTCTGACACAATTCTACATTATAACTTCTGCACCAAGATATCTGTTTTCTGATCATCTTATCCTTTTTTAGAATACCACATATCCATATTTTTAAGACTACACCCATGCAAAGAAAGCTAAATATAAAGATGCATCTTTTCCCTCACAGCCTGTGGCCTTCTGTCTCATACCCACCCTTCATTTTAGACAACCCAAAAGTGAGCTTTCCTGAAAACCCTCTCCAGAACGGATAAAACCAAACCTTGTGTTTTAGTCTGAATACGGAAACAGAGCTTTTCAAAAAAATCTACTTGAATGCTGAGGTCTGTATCAGTACGCCAGTTGTTTTAACTCAATTTAAATGTCTATGTATTCGATCATGGGTTGCACTTATGTGCTGAGATCAATTTACCACTTTGTACTAGTGCAGACAACAGAAACAAAAACAGACAACAACAACAACAAAACTGTGAGTTGAGTTGTACTGACAAACAGCACAGATGAGAATGAAAAAAAAAAGCCTTAATAGCTGCAGTGTGTCGGCACTACTACACAGCTATTTTATAATTATCAGGTTTACTGTGGACATTTCTCGCTGATAACTCTGAGCTTGACTTAAATGATGGTAACTACAGTCTCATCTCTGTCAGTATGTTTGGTAGATTCTTGTCAGACTGGAGAGAGGTGGTGTGTCGGGTGATAATGTGCTGTGTCCAGAGCTGCTGAGAATGACTGATGGAGGGATAAAGGGAAGGGGGATGGGGAGAGAGACAGAGAGCAGCTGAGCCTCCAAACCAAATAAAATTCTCCACAGCTCCAGTTTTTGCCATTAGTTTGGTATGGCTGGTGACATTACTGTAAATAAGATACCCATGAGCCTCATCCACTGTTGCTATGGAGAAGAAACCAGTCAGAGGCACAAAACCAGAGCTGTACCAAATTCATAAGGTTTCATCACAGTAGTTGCCAAAATCATCCAAAATTGATTCATAATCTGAAGCTAAACTAACTTAACACTGATTTATTGCTGTTTAATCTGCATATTATTTTTTCAGTTAATCATTTGATCTATAATATGTGGGAAAATGCCTATCTCTGTTTCCCAGAGCCAAAGATGACATCTTCAAACATCTCATTTTGTCTGACCAAAAGCCCAACACCCAAAAATATTTGGTTTACAATGGATGTTTCAGTTATTTTGCTTTCAATAGCCTGACACGAATCAACCAGATACAAACAAGTAAATATGTATTTTTTTTTTTTTAAAAAAAAAAGCAAAATTAAGTGAAATACAAGAGGCTGTTCCTTTTAATACGGCGCTCCTCTGATTCAGTGTGACCTTTGGCACCAAATTTTAAAGCACTATCTATTTAAAGGTGGTAAAATTTTAATGTTTTGTGATGTAAATGCTTTGCTTTTATTTCATTTTCTGTTGGCTTAGCTGACAGACAACCGGCTAGCTGTGTTAACAAGTGGAAACAAAGTGCCCACTGCCCACCCTGCGGTCTCCACTGGAGTGCCGCCGGACATATTAGGTTTACCAGTGTTAGCTTAATTAGCACCACCCAGATTTAGTGGGAGCTCACTAGCAACGCCACTCATACGCAATTACTGCTGATACCACCACCACTGCTGCAGAACATGGTGGCCAGCCTCCGGTCTCCCCCCAGGTAGCCCTGTCCAGAAAGCAGATTCATTTTAAACCCAGAAAACTCATTAGCATTGTAAGCTATCTTAGCACCACTATCCTTGCTGACACTGCTAATGGTGCAAACGATGATAGTTACCAATGCTAATGGGGGTTTGTGGCTCAAACTAAGTTGCTTACTCAAGAGGGTGACCTGGGGGTAGACCGGAGGGTCGGCACAACGTGTCCACAGCAACGCTGTTGAGTTGGGATGGCGTGATTAGTGGTAATCACGGAATGAGCGGTGCCACTAGTCAGCTCCCACCAAACCCGGGTGGTATGCAGTGCAGTAAACTGAAGAATAGCAATATTCTCTGCAGTTATCTGAGAAACAGTTAACCATTGACGTCCCTGTGTACAATTAAATAAAACAGAGAAGGAGCCAACTTTTACAATGAGGAGGCTGGAAACCAGTAAATAACTTTTATTTTTCTATCAACCCTAATTGATTAATCTACTTATTGTTGTAGCTGTTGTTTCGACAAAGTGTTATCTGTAGCTGTCACTCACTGTTTGCAGCACACACAACAGCATCTACATTTTTCATACCAAAATACACCATGGGAGTCGTAGTTAACTTCTCTCCTCGAGTTTTTATGCACACAGACATGTACCTCTTGCTCATACTCTACACTGATTTAACTGAGAGTTCTGTGTTTAAACCTTGAAGATGCTCCAAATATTAGTCATCTAACATTGCCTATGTTAACGTTAAATTAACGAGACTTTTACTTCCAAGACGCCTGAAATAACGCCTCCCACTTCTCAACTCTATTACAGTAACATTTTAAAAACGGAGCACTAAACCGAAGATAGCAGCATGCCTAATGTGTGAGAGGGAGAGATTCAGAGTGACATTACTGCATCTGTCAGAGGCTTAGATGTTATTAAAACACCCGTATACACACACACAGCTTACTGCAACACGCAAAACAACTCTTGCATGCTGACTGAAGAGACGATCGCTGATGTTTTTTCCCTGCTGATATTAAAGAAGTAAATTATTAGAGAATAAAATCTAAAATAAGCGCCCCACTGTGCGTTTACGCCTCCTACTGCGAAATGTCAAAATGTCTCCAGTGAGAAAGGTCTGTTATTGAATGTTTTCATCACTGTGTTTATCTTAATTAATTTATTCACACACAATCAACAAAGACACAAACAAAATTTAAGATGGGAAATGACTACAGATAAACACCAACATCCAATATTTCATGGTCATCATGCGAGGTGCTTTAGTTCAGCTGTGCACACACGCAGAGGGCAGTCACAAAGACAGTGCATGCGTGCCTCAAAGAGTTGGCATGCAATGGGGGGAAACATGTTCACACACACACAAAGCATCAGGACCCACGCACAACACGCAGAGATCATTAACCTCCTAGTGATCGCATGTGCTGGCCAAATGGCTGGTGTGTGTGCAAAGACCCTCAAATGCACCATTCAGCCACATGATTATCGTATGACATGCACACAACGACACTGTCTGCATGTGAATGAATCTGCTCAAGTAGCTCAAACCCTTCCTTTTCACAGGCCTGGCAGAGATAAAAATATGTTTGATAATGATTAACTTCACCTGTGCTTAAAAAAAAAATTCATTGAATGGAGGACTGAAAGGACTGGTACAAATTTAGCCCGCATACAAAGACAAATTTAGGCTTCTTTTTTTCATTGCCTGAAGCAACACAGTACACCTAAATATTTTCCCTCCCCTCATGACGACATTGAGAAGTAATGCGGTGAAACAGGAGTCTCGAGACCACACCTTGATTCTGACTCTAACTCACAGCCCTTGGCGATATCATGATCTTACACAATAAAAGCTTCACAAATGAGTCTGAAAACATTGGCAGTCTTCTTAAAGTGCACTGAAACCTCCAGGTTTCCATCACCGTGTTGTCTGTATTTACTGATTGAGGCTGCTGATGGTTTCCAGGGCTCAAATTGCAATCAACCAGCAACAAACAGTCCAACTATGACTCCATGAGACATCCCCTACTAGCTAATATAACTGTCAGACAGCAGGCAACTTCTGGTGATACTGGGGATACAGGTTACTATTTTAAGAAAACGCAGTTGAAACCCAACGGAGGTACAATCAACATCATCAGAGAAATCAGTATGGTGTTTTTTGAATGCACAGGATGAAAAGTTTCCACGTATATGCTGCAGGTTCACAGTGAGGGATGTTATTTTCCGAAACTAGTGCAGATATGAAACCTCAAAACAGTGTGTGGTCCCTCAATTAGAAGAACATGTTTAATACAAAAGTGACTTTATTAAAAAGAAGCCAAACTTCTCAAATATTTAGTGCTGAGTCAACACCTGCAGCTGTGCACAAGCTTTACTGGAAAAAAACTGTGTATAACTGGCAAAAGTACTATTTAGATCAGAAACTGATTGTGCGACCTTGATGCTACCTTGTGTGTCACGAAAAGCCACAAGCAGTTAACACTTTGCAAGTGTTTTTCCACTGCACCGTACAGTCAGGTAAAGTTGTTTACCTTGATGACGTGTTGGTGGTGTGCTGGTAAAATACCACAGTGTGAATCTGTTGCCTGCAGCCCTTTTAAGCTCACTGTTGCTATCTCTGTTTGTACTGTAGAGAATGTGAAGTTATATCACACCGTGTGGGACGGGGCAGCCACGTTCGGAGGATCGCACTCTGTTATCTCTGTTATCAACGTATATATTCTCAGTCCAAAAATGAGACCTTTGATAAAGTCCAGGTACGTGAGCGGAGGTAGTACATCAGCATCATGGTCTGTAATCTTGCCTTGGGATGTCAAGTCATTTGGATCTATGTTGTTTATCGTCATGAGTTCGTCCAAATGCTTAATGCTTAATCACTGTGGCAGGAACAGGTGACATAGCGTCACAAGATGGCGCCCCTGTCTGAAAAAATTCAACATGGCGTGATGTTAACTTTACATTCTCTGTACCTCCTGCAGGTTGGGTGATATAGAGACCTTGATATCGATGTTATGACAATATTGGAGTTGACTATCACAAAATATTTGCACAATGACATTTTTGCAGACATACTTAGTGCTGCATTATCAATTAAATTGCAACTGCTATGTCAGTCACAAAAAGCTGTGATATAATTAAATAATAAATGTGCCTCTTCTTCTTTGTGTGCTGCTGTGTTTGTGTGCCATGCTGTCTGCTCATCTACACCCATAATTAAGAGATGACCAATCAGTCTCAGTCTGTTTAGGCAGTAAAGCGTGTGCTATGAATGGTCACGTGACTATCCAAAGTGCCGATCAAAAGACATACGTACCAACAAGGAGGAAGCCGCTGAACTAGTGGGGGGACAAACTGCGACATCTGTTATATGGCAGTTTTTGGATTTAAGCTCAGTGACAAAAGGTAGTGTGTAAACCATGTAAAGTGAAAGTTGCTACATCCAGTGGCAACACAACAAATTTCTACAAACACCTTAAACAGCACAGAGAAAAGTATGATGAATGCATTAAAGTGAAAGTCCTGACTATTAAAAAGAAAGCAGAAAGCCAGCCTGTCAGCAAAACAAAACACAATCACAGATGTGATTGCAAGTGTTACCCATATGACAAGACCAAAGACAAGTCCTCACAGAGATATAAAGAAATCGCTGACTCCATAAAGCACGACTTGCAAGAGACACCGTGCCCATGGAATACAAAGACACCCTGGACAACTGGATTGGAGCGTGGATCCGGCAATGTGCGTGTGTGGACCCTCAACTGTGGTATAAATGGAACCATGTGCGTGACCACGTCAAGACTGCGGAAGTTCAATGGGCAAAGCATGTCCAAGACTTTATAAACATAAAACTGGCAACAACCTATCTGTACAGACAGGGAGGAGACCACTGCAGGTCGGCCATAGTCAGCCCTGTTACCAGGATGAAGAGATTGAGGCACAGCAATTGGTTTAGCACAGTGTGGCTAAAGCGGACAGGCCTGGGCTCATGGAAACCCCCTATTTGAAACAGGTAATTTGGCCATGGGTTCATATGAAAACCTCAGTGAACAATGAAGTGTAAACAGAAGCACTACCATGTGTCTCTCCTGCTCTCCCCTCAATACGCATCTGGTTAGTTAAGCACCCTGTAAAATTCACCTATAATGTCTATCCGAGGCATACCCAATGGAAATTGAAAGCTGTTCTTGTTCCATTCTTAGTAAATGTACATGAAAGGTCTCATTTGAAAGGAAACACTGAAGTTTCTTTTCCAACAGTCAGAATCACAGTAAGTGTTTCTGTCACTGACTTATAGAAGTTTCAACACACTGAAATATAAGTTTGTTTTTTTAATCTTTGCCTGAAATTCTCTCGAAAAAAAGAAACAGAATGGGACCATAGCATGAAGGCTGACATAGTCCAAATTCAAAGTAGATAAAAATATCACAGTAAATAAACATTTTACATATTATTTCCAAGGTATAGTCCAGGCACTTTTCTAAATTAAGAGGGTAAAACAAAGTACTGAATGTGTGATTATGAGTGAAGAATAATAATCAACAAAAAAAGACAACACAGAAGCCATTTCTTTATCATTTCTGTACATTTGTAACAGTCTGTGTGGCCTGTAAGAATTTAATTCTCCTGTTGCTACTCGGGGTGTTATTGACAACAAAACCCATAAGACTTTGCGGCATGTAGGCCAATTAACTGGCTTTAAACCCCGAAAATGTCAGGGGCTCATGTCTCTTCAGCTCAGGCTCTGGTCAGCTATCAAGACCACAGCAACAGCTTTGGAAGGCTCCTATTGGCTCAAGGGAGGTGTCAATAAAAAGGCAAGGAGTTCACCTCCATCATGGCAGCCACCAGTTAGTTTCTTTAAACGCAGCATGTGAGAAATTATGGATAATATGTGGAGAAATATGAACATCTGAAGCAATGCAGTGGCAGTTTGTGGATATCTGTGGATGTATTATTGTGTTTGGACTAGATAATTTGCTGGATTTAGAACGTCTGGACGACTGTCATTGTGTGAGAAATGAAATGGGAGCTGTGAATGCTGTGATTCACAGGAGAGTTATAACTTTTTATTTGTTTGTTTTCTGCCTGACAGAAGCAGTTATTGAGCCTGTTGTGATTGTTGTATCTTGAAATGGTCAGTATTAATACATCCGTAGGGGGGTGTAGCTTTGAAATGATGTATCATATAAGTAAACTACTTAAACAACAGCAAATACAGCAGTTATTTACATATCATAATCATCTAAAAAAACACTTAGGAGGGCCCATGAACAGGCCATCAGATTTCTAACAGTTTCTAAATTATGCTTAAATGTCAATATGGTTACATAAAAATTTCTTCCAACAACAGAGAGAGTTTACTGAAGGCTGCCAGCGTCCGACCCGAGTTCAATCAGATCAGCAAACGAGCACTGACCCACTCAGATCAACTGCCAATGTGGGCTTACCCTGCGTCACAGCATCAGACCGAATGTGGTGCAATTAAAGTCTAAAACTTCTGCTGGTGTCCCCTAGAGGCAGAGCTGGTTGTTACACCTAACCAAACCACAGTAACGGCTTTCAACAGCTGACATCGTTTCCCTTTGAGCTCCACGTTTGCTAGCAGAGCTAAAAAAATCTGCTGCACTTTACATGGTTTTGAGGAGGTGAACAGTAATGCAGTTCTTTTGAGTCCCAGGAGACTGAGAGATGGTGAGGCTAATAATGTTGTGCCAAGCAGTTTCTGCAAAAGTTCTGCAGGATGTGTGTTTGTGTGTTTGTGTGTGGGTGTGCGGAGGTTGTGTAGGCGGATTGGGGGGGGAGCTTGCACACTACCTGGCCATTATATAAAAGCTCCCACTCTCGGCTAGAGGGCTCTGTACTGAGTGCCAACTCCCTCCCCATCCTCCTCCCCTCTCTGTCCTCCCATCCCCCCACCTCTTAGCCTTCCAGCTACTCTGACTCAGGCTTAACTCTGAAATACCTCCGCCTGTTGTTTTCTCTCCCTATTGCCTCTGTGGTATCACAATCACGGTGCACATGTGGATCAAACAAAAGACGGAGTTTGGGACTAAAATATGATCGGGACATTCCTTCCCCGAACAGGATCAGTTCATGCAACCCAGCTGGACTGAGTTCAGAATGATTTCTCTTTTAATCATTAGTGCGTTAAATGCTGTGCCATCACACCTGAGGCTACAGAGGTCTAGTCCCAGCTTGCCACAGGCAGATGGTGAATCTGAAACCCGCCCCTCCAATGCTGAACGGCACAAAGATGTGATGACAAGGGGAGGTTTGTAATCTGGTGCCAGAACGGTGCAGGTGCATGCTGCTGGTAGCAACCAAACAACACAGATTTGCTGCCATGTATGTGGACTAGGGATGCCCAGGGTGAGGAAACGTTCTCACCAGTTAATAAACGTGTGACAACGCCACTGTTACCAATTACATCAGACATTTGATAAGAAAAGATATTCCTTGATGACTTCCAATATCTGTCGAGTGCTTACTTTCATCTTAAATGTTGGCTTCAGATCTTCTCCTTCAAACAAAGAGGAACAAGATCATTTGATGCAGCTGTGGCAGCGCCTGCTTTTCTTTTTAATAAACTTGTAAAAGTTTTTTTCCTTCGGGGCTCAGCTCCCTCCTCCTCTTCATCTCCCTCTACTCTCATGGGGTACGCTCTCTGCCCAAGGATGACCATTTCTTCTTCCATCATCTGTGTTGTGTCCTCAACATTCGGGTACTAGTCACCCTGGTAACGCGGGCCCATGAACGTTGCCTTGTGCATCAGGTCCCTGCCTGTTTCTGGCACAGCTCTGTGCTGCGACTCTGCTGCTGTACAGAGCAGACGCTCTCAGTTTATAATTGTGGCGTCTGTCATTTGACTAAACATTGATAACACACTTAGTATTGTGCAAATTACAGTTTTTTATTTCAATGAATGTGGGCACTCATACCCAAAAATGACCTTCAGTAAATGGGTTTTATTTCTATTTTTAAAAAGCAAAGAGAGAGGGTGGGGGTGAACAAGTAATGTAATCCATGTATGCCCAAAAACCGGTAACACCGCCTAACCTTATGTGGACAAAGACAGTTGGCAGGAAAAACTCTGACTCATAAGTGTGATGGCAGAGTGGTACAAACAATTGATCTGGGGCAAAACACCTGTTAGATTATCACTGACCTCACCCTTGTACTGTAGAAAGGACGAAGAAACCAAAGCTAAAAGGCTCAGAACAAAGACATTAGACACCAAAATCCCACTGCACAGGTCTGGTGAGAAAATGAAGAAGAGTAAGAAGACACCCATGAGTTTCACTCGCCCTCTTCACCCTGTTAATCCTGCGGAGGTTGGCAGACACGGAGATAAAGGGGAATTGTAGAGACAGTAGCCTGGAAGAGACAGCAGCCTGAGACTGCAGGCTGTGCAGCAAACATGTTGCGGGTAGAGTAAAGAGCACAGATGCCTTTTTATCATTAGAGTGGCTCCTCTGATGTTGGGCTACATCTTAGGACCGCCTGGGAACTGCAATTGCTTTACTGTGGTCTAGTCCTGAGATTCACTCGGAGAAAGAAGGCAGCATACATGGCTGCACCAGGCTGCTCTGAGCGTACACTGCACACCAGTGCATGAGCATACGCTCTCCTTTCTAAATTTGGCAAAGTAGACCAAACCACTAACATTTATCAATGTTAAATATCATCTTGACCTAAATGTCACGAATATTTCTCCTGCTAACATGTCGTTAACTGTGTGGCTCTCCTTCACTTCACTTTCATTGCACAAGGTCCTCTTGACCAGGATTCTCTGGAAGAAGAGACCTTGTATGTCAATGGGAGCTTCCTGCCCAAATAAAGGAAGAATAAGATGGGCTTATTGATTATTTAAGGATCAGAAAATAGAACCAAATTCAAAGGAAATCAATTAAAGGTCCAGTGTGTAGGATTTGGGGAAATACATTGCCAGAAACAGAATATAATATGTGGAATTTCTTGTGAATTATCACCTGAAAATAAGAATTGTTGTGTTTTGCACAAAGGGAGCGGGGCCTTGTTCACGAAATCCACCGGGTTGCACCACCATATTTCTACAGTAGCCCAGAATGGACAAACCAAACACTGGCTCTGGATAAGGCCATTCGCATTTTTGCATCGGCCACTGTAGTTAGCAGCCCCTTTTATTTGGAAACTGCTTTATTCAGTGTTTTTACCGGTTTATATCACTGTCTGCTTTGGAGAGGAAGAGACATCTGCGAATATATCTCGGCTCCGGCTACAATCCACCTGAACATCTGGATGATAAGAGTCAGAGGCTGAAGCTAAATGTCCCCCCCCCCTGGACCTGCAGACTGAGCCCTCATGGACTTCAGTGGTACATAGCGTGATGTATTTACTGTCATCACATAAGGTCTGCCAGGGCAGACACTGCAAGCTGCTGATAGACAGCCCTCAAGACTGTTTTGCTCGTTGCCATGGAGACATTCACCTATCACTGCTGTCATATTCATATATGTGTCATATAAGTTGATGAACAGTGCCTACTCATCTGTTCCTGCAGATAATAAGATATAAATCCCATGTATAGCCTTTTTTGTGACTGAACAAAAATGTTTCCATACATCTCTATGTAACATACAGGCTACACATGTTTGAAAACAGAATTGTTTGTAAATAAGGACAGGACAATAATTGAATTAACTGGGTATTACTGACATTAGAGGACTTCCTTTTGTTGTTTTCGGACAATTTTTGAGCCCATTTCACTGCACCGCCTGATAAGCCGCAATAATAGAAAGTATTTCTGTTCCCTTTACAGCCTGTACTTCTACATATTTCTGTATCATGATGTAGTTGAGGGCGGCATGGTGGCATAGTGTATAGCACTGATGCCTCACAGCAAGAGGGTTCCTGGTTCTATCCCAGAGTTTGCATGTTCTCCCTGTGTCAGCATGGGTTTTCCCAGCTTCCTCCCACAGTCCAAAGACATGCAGGTTAACAGGTGACTCTAAATTGTCCGTAGGTGTGAATGGTTGTCTGTCTCTATGTGTCAGCCCTGTGATAGTCTGGTGACCTGT
>JAPZEB010000001.1:35068547-35096071 GCA_029783705.1 Chaetodon striatus
TGGAAAAATCCAGCAGGGATAATGCAACAAAAAGTAATTGTTTTTTTTCCCATGACAGTGCTGCATATCCTCCCGGGATAGTGGCATGAAAAGTGGCTGTTTTTTCGTGAGTTGTTGGTGTGTTTCCAGCAACTTGTAAGGCTCCAAAAGTGTTTTGTTGCAAGTCATTGCTGTTTTCCCAGCAGGGGAAGAGGCATAAAAAGTGGTTGTTTTTTTACCAAGAAATCACTGTGTTTCCTGCTGTGATATTGGCATGAAAATCAGTTGTTATTTACAGAGACATTGCTGCATTTTCTGCCAGCATAGTGCCATGAAAAGCAATTGTTTTTTACCAGCAGCTGTGTTTCCAGCAGCTCTTTAGGCTCCAAAAGTGGTTGTTTTGTAGCAACTGTTGTTGTTTTTCCACTGGGACGAGTGACAGGAAAAGTTGCTAGAAAACTGGTTGTTTTATAAAGAAACAACGCTGCGTTTCCTGCTGGAAAAGTGTCAAAAAGCGTTTTTTTCTTTACAAATACATCGCTGCATTTCTTGCTATGATATTGGCAGAAAAAGAAATCGTTATTTCCTGAGACATGGCTGCATTTTCTGTCAGAATAGTGGCACGAAAAGCACTTGTTTTTTACTCAGACATCGCAGCATTTCCTGCCAGGAAAGTGACACTGAGACATCATTGGGTTTCTTGCTGTGACATTGGCATAAAAATCAGTCGCTATTTACCAAAACATTGCTGCTCTCCTGCCAACATAAAGTCACTAAAATTTGTTTGCTAAGACATTGCTGCATTTCCTCCCAGGATAGTGGCATGAAAAGCATTTGTTTTTTGGGGTATTTCAAGCATATATATGATCTTCTCCCAACATAACCAAGTGGTTTTTGTGCCTTAATTGAACCACGTTAACCATAGCATTGCCAAAGATGTGGCTAAATGTAAAGTTTCAACAAATGTGTGACAGATTTAACATATCTATGATTTTTCAGACACCAACAATGGCAACATGTATTCTTGTAACTGGGGTACATGACAAAACATCAGTTTTACAGTATATTGCGGAGGGGGGCATGGAGCAGCCATGACCACCTGTAGCGATAAATTATATACTTTGGTCATGTGATAAATAAAGCAACCAACCACATTAACTAAGAATATAACTAGAATATATTAGACTGGTAGAAAAATATTTCCGCACACTTACATCTCTGCAGTGTTTCACTGTAACGTTGAGCTGTCAGTCTGTTTGACCTTCATCAGAGGATACAAGAGGCAACAATGTACAGGCAGGTTAAAGCAACCCATATCAGCCTAATCACTGGCAGTATGCAACACACCTGTGCACTGCTCTGCTGATAGAAGCTCCACCTCCTGGGAGTTGTAGTACTGAATGGCAGACTGTGAGGCATACAAATGGAAGCCATACAACACCAGAATACAAGAAAGAGGGTGGAACACAGTGAATACAGGAAAACACATAAAGCACAGAGCACCTTATGACGGTATCAGATTACAATTTCATCACATAGTAAAAAGGGCTTTGACAGGAATCAGGCGAGAACCATCGTTAATCATGGACCACATCTTAGGTTACAGCGCAACATTCATATCCAAATCCTCCTTAAGGCCTGTAGGCTGACGTGCATCTAAAGTGTCAATCCAGAAAAGCTCCCTTTGGCATATCTTTCTTTCCGTATCTCCCCCTCTTGGTAATTCAGTGTGTTATTGCCCTGGAATCGTAGAGAGGAGATAGGGTATGAAAATTCATTGAAATTACGGCAACAGGATCGTTTGCATCGCTGCATGTGACCCTTTGTTTTGACATGTGCGTTATCACGTGGACACCGTAGTAAATAAATGCCGTTCTCTGTGCTGCATGTGATAAAACCCTGAACAGGAAAGCTTCGGCCTGACCTTGGATGTGTGGAAACAGGAGGTTTCCATGTGTTGTGACACTGGGCACAATTGCCACATGGGTAATTCCTGTCTTTTAAAGTAGCTAAAACATTTGAATCAGCCTTAATTGAAATCTCCTGCATGGACATCAAAAACTGACAAAAAGAGGCGTCCTTCAATGTCGACATTATACAAGGCTGGTTGCTGTTATAGTTTAACAGTGCTTGGCAGCATCAGGAGGAACAAGAACGACGACGGAGTGAGACGTTCACCAAGGAGTGCACCATCGGTAGAGGCAAACCAGGCAAATGTTTGGGGCCCCCCAAAAAAGTTTCAGCTACGGTATGATAGCTGGATATCGTCAGTCAGCTGGTCATACATACGTGCGGTGTTGCCGTCAGCACAATGAAAGAAACACACCTTTCCGATCGCCAAAAATGAAAGATAAAAACAACTTTGGGCTGGGGCGGCGACTTCTAGCGGCAGATATTGACGAAAAAAGACAGCAGCATGACACACGGCCAGTCGCTGTTGTAGTTTAACGGCACCCAGAGGGGTCAGGGGCAGATGTGGTGGGACAATAATGAAAATTAAGGTGGCGAAAGTCCAAGTACAGTGAGTGGAAAGGGTGGAGAATGGAGCCAACGGACTCCAACCTTCACCTGAGAGAGTGGTGTTGGCGTCTTGTAAGGTTCTAAAGCCTAAACCTGACCACGGCGTTAGTTGTTTGAAGAAAAAAAAGGTCAATTCATGTTGTTGTACTGTAAATGGCAAATTTCCCGTGAAAATAACCTGAAACTGTGCCCTGGTGTTGGCGGTTTGGGGCGGCTTCTGCAGTGATGCGGGAAGGCGAAGCTTTCAATTTACTGGTCCATCTACGTCCCAACCCTCACCTTTGGTCACAAGCTCTGGGTAGTGACCGAAAGAATGAGATCACGGATACAAGCGGCCGAAATTAGTTTCCTGGGCTCAGCCTTAGAGATATGGTGAGGAGATCGGACATCTGGAGGGAGCTCGGAGTAGAGTTGCTGCTCCTTCACATTGAAAAGGGTCAGTTGAGGTGGTTCGGGCATCTGGTCAGGATCCTCCTGGGCGCCTCCAACTGGAGGTGTTCCAGGCACGTCCCACTGGTAGGAGGCCCCGGGGCAGACCCAGAACATACTGGAGGGATTACATATCTCATCTGGCCTGGGAACACCTTGGGGTCCCCCAGGAGGAGCTGGAAAGTGTTGCTGGGAAGAGGGACATCTGGGGTGCTTTGCTTGGCCTGCTGCCCCTGCGACTTGGCCCCTGATAAGTGCATAAAAATGGATGGATGGACGAGTCTGCCAGCTTTTGGAAGGGCAGTGTTAAATCTCTGGAGTGCACCCTCGCTACAGCCCATTTCACAGTAATAAAATCAAGTGTCAGTTCATAATCTTTGGATATTTGCTCCTTTATCAGTACTTGAATATTAATACTTCAAGTATAACATTGATACTCATTTTCTTATCCGTCACTCTTATCCTCTTTTACTCGATTAACAAAACTTTTCCTTTTTGAAGTGACACCTGCAAAAGGGCAGAATACAGAACAATATCAGGACCGTAGATAAGACTGAGGACACTGAGGTCGTGTCCTTGGTATATTGTGCCTGAAAAACTGAGCATTATGTTTTGCAGTTTGAACACAATGACAGGGTGTTATTTGTGCCAATGCAAAATTTGACTATATTTAAATCTGACTCCTCACCAGACTTTGGAGAATGCTTTGAAACAGCATTCAGACCTTCATGTTGAGATGTGAAACGTACAGAACATTTAACCAGTGGTGGGAAGTAGCCAAGTATTTACACAAGTACAGTACTTAAGTATAATTTAACATATTGTTCTTTAGGCTACTTGAGCATTTTCACATTATTCTATTTCAGACTTCTCCTCCTCTACAAATTTTACTCCACTACATCTGCTTATTTACCAGAAATGTTGACACCATATGAGCCAGTTCACAGCATTAGATTTTCAGGTCGGGCCCTTCTAGCTGTTCCAAAATTGAGGCTTAAATCTGAAGGTGACTGTGCCTCTGCCATCAGAGCCTCTCGGATTTAGAACGACCTGCCTGAGGTCAAACTTTAAGGGGTATTAGAGTGAGTGTTTTGGTGTATTGTGGTATGTGGACTTTAGTACATGTATTGTGGTATGTGTATAGTGGTATGTCTGTTGCAGTAGATGTATTGTGGGATATGTTGTGATGTTTGTATTGTGGTATATGTACTGTAAAATGTGTATTGTAATGTGTGGATTATGGTTTACGTTTTTTATTGTGTCTTCCATGTTCATAATGTATAGTGATTGTATGATGATTTAAACTGTATATCTTTAATAATATTTTCGGTCTACATGTAAAAAGCCCAACTGGGGACAAGATTTAAAAATTAGCATTAGCTATAAACTCTGTGCAACACATCAGTCTTGTACTCCGTATTGGAGCTATGTTAAATTGAATCGTGCCTTTCAAATGAAATAAGATAAAATATATTGAATTAAAATAAAATGAAATAAAATAACATGAAATATAATAAAATAAAATAAGATAAATTAAAATGAAATTTAAAAAAAGGACAGGGACATGCACCTTTTTTGACAAAGTGAGTTTGCTTTCTTTCCCTTTCCTTTCTTTATTTTCTTTTTTGGAGCCCCAATTTTTCTTTCTTGCAGAAATACATGACAGTGTCTGCTCCAGTAAGTAGAAAACAAGTGTCACACACTCCGGCTGCATGTGCATTTCTTTATTTTGATGAAGTTTCGGCCTTGGGTCCTTCTTCACAATCAATAAACATACGATCTTTGATACTTTGATCTTGAAGAAGGCTCAAAGCCCGAAATGTTATTAAAATTAAAGAAACGCACATGCAGCCAGAGTGTGTGACACTTGTTTTCTTCACTATTACCTTCTGAGTATCCTGTTCCTGCTTTTACTTTGACTGTCAAAGCACTTTGTAAATTCTGTCTTTTAAGGTACAATGTAAATACAACTCTGATTATCATTATTAATGATAATTTCAAGTTAGTTTTAACATGAAACAGTTAGCTTACATACATACTATACCACCAATCTCCCAATAGTATACATAATTATCTAAAATTGGCTCCACATTGACAAAACTACAACATGAAAATGCTCCAGCATGTGTTCATTAGTGATAAAATCATAATAATATAATATTCCATGATAATATTTATAGGCAACATCTTGAATTCAGGACTTCTACTTGTAATTAAATGGAATTTTTAGACCACTGTATTACTACTTTTACTTAAGTAAAGGATTTGAGTTCTTCTTCCACCACTGCCTTTACCTGAATACATGAAATATGAAAACTCGAAGTCGTTAAAAAAATGTAAAAACTTGTTGTTGTTGGAGGGTAGAGCTGTGGTGAGATGTACCGGGGGAACTTTGATTTGTATTTCCAAAATTCTGGTTATAAAACCCAAGAAGAAATTGAAAAATCTTGTGACTTGGGGATTTAATTTGATGCCACTGTCTTCTCTATTCAATCAGGTTTAAGTACAGTCAGAGAAATGTATAAATCAGACACTAAATCAAACAAAGAAGCTGTCCAGAGTACAAGAGTTTAACAACAGAAGCTCACAGCCAGGTGAAGGATTTAATAAGGCCAGTAGGTGGCGCCCCATCATTTCAAATGAATCCAAACCAACATGAAGCAAACTCTCAGGTCCAGATCCTCCTCAGTGGTTTGTCCTGAATTACAGCCTGTAGCCTGTTTGTCCCTCAGCAGTCACGTCTTTGCTCAGTGTAATGCTTCTATACTTCCATACTGACCAAAAATTCTCTATAACTCCAAACACATTAGGCTTCATGCACAGATCCATTATGAGGAGATGCTCCTTCCCTCGAGCTTCATACAAAGAATCTATTGACAAACTAGTTGTGCTGCTTGTTTCATACAAGGGAGAATCACAGAGGTTTTATTCTATCATTATGCATCGCTGCCATCTGCTGCATTGTTGATGGCCGGTGATGGGACAGGTGTCCACTGTCCACACGTGTTTATACAAGCAATTAAGGTACACACTGCAAATACTGTGAGACAATATGTTCCTCTTTTAAAATGTTTGATATTACAGTGTATGGATTTAATGTTCGCTTGTGTAAATGCACTCAGTGTGAAGCAGCAGGGAATCTGAACAGATGATCACTCTAAACACGTTTAACTTCCCTCAGAATACAACAGGATAAAGTCACCAGTGTATGGTCAGGGTGGTCTGACTTAAATAAATCCCAAAGACCAGACTTTACCTGAGACACCTGTATATAATTTGACTACAGTAATTCCTCCCACTTGTTCTGCAGTGCACATAGTTTCTCTTGGTAACAGCAGTTAATGTGTGTGACTGGGGAAGGGACTCGCTAAATTTCCATTTGGAGATTTTATTTTGTTTTCTTATGTTTGAATTACAAAAATAAGTTACAAGTTAAAGTATAATTTTTTTTATATTTCCACTGTTATTTTATTTACTCAGTTTATTTATTTTCTTACTGGTCAAAGTGGGACTTTGAGACAGTAAAAGAGGAGTGATGTAAAATATCAGATAACAGAGATGACTGCTTCAATGGAAACTGACTTAACCTTGATTTTAATCTTGAATATTTTTGTTTGTTTATGTGCTTATTAATTTCTTGGCTGTTTATTTATTTATTTCCTCTAAGATTATCATCTTTTGTCATCTTTTGTTGCTGTGATATTAAAATCCCCAAAGCACATGTGAAATAAAGTATTTGTGACTGTTTTTATACAATATTAAAACAACAATAGGAGTGAGCTATTTGGATAAAATCCTCCTTTACAGTGCTGTATATGTAATGTTATATTGTAATATTAATATATCACTTTACATATGTCATGATATAAAAAATCAAATCATTTGTTGTCTTAATATGTGGATATAAAGTGGCTAATCGCAGTGCTGGAAAGAAATTCAGACTGTTTTTCTTAAGTACAGTTTTGAGGTACTCTTCTCACGTATGTCCATTTTCTTCTACTTATACGTCAACAGCAATCCACTTTATTTAGGAACATTGCACTGTTTACAGCAGTATATTTAATTTACAGCTAAATTACTTGTTATTTTTAGATTAGGGTGCATTGTTATACATGGAAGTACACAAACAATATAAAAAAAATTCAGTATTTTGTCTCCATCTTGATCAGTTGCAATGTTAAAATGCTGCTTACATGGTTAATGAAATGCATCAATAATAATATTCATAATTAAATATCACGCCGGGGTCATTCTAGATTTAAAAAAAAAAAAGAAAGGATTTTTACTTTTTACACTTTAAGTTCATTTTAATGTCAACACTTCTGTCCTTATGCTCAAACAAAATTTTGATCGTTTGATTTTTACTTGTTTTTTACAAGTACCTCCTCAGCCAAATAAATGGACGATGAATAAAGGTACTTTATGACATTAATGCTAAAGTCATATAAGCGTTCAACATTGCCATAAAGCAGTCACTGCCTGTCGACCGACAACATTTACCGCAATTTAAATTTTAATGTTAATAAGAGATGTATGACAAACTAATTTAAATTAATATTTTCCAGGTATTTATTGTCATATTGCCCAACCTAAGACAATGCACACGACATAAAAGACAAAATTGTATGTGTGTGTCCTGCAAGACAAGAAAGTATATATGATATACCATATATTGTCCCTTGTTCTGCTGTTGAATATTACTTGAATCAGAACCTTCTCTTTAATTAATTACTTATTTATTTTGTCAATTATATTTGTTTGTCTAATATGTAAGAAATAAACAACATTAAGTGACGTCATTAAGTCGTGGTGATGTGTAAACTGTGTAAGTCACTTTATCTCATATAATTATGTAGTTTATTGTCAGTGTGTCACGTATGCATCATGGATCAATACGTGAACACAGAGCACATTTTCAATAAACGCCTTAAGTCCTACTTTAAATTTTTAAGTTGCATAATTATGAAATTATCATGAAATCATTATCATGCTGGTAGTCAGCAGCTCTCAGGCCCTCTGCCCTCCGTTTACAGTTCAGCTTTGCAGGGTTTTAGAAAAGCTTGAAATCACCTTGTTTGAAGGGGACTTTTTTCCTCACTTGTCATCATGGATGTATCACTGAACGGGCCTACTGCGCACAGGCCCAGGGGCCCTAAGGGGTCAGGGGGCTCCTGGGCCTACGATAAGAAGTAAACCAACTTAAAAAGAGGTGGGAAAAGACCCTAATGTGTCGCAAAGTGACCACAAAGAGAAGAAAAACAACCACAAAAAGGAGCAGAACTACTAAAAAGAGACACAAAGCATCCACAAAGAGACGCAAAAAGATCCCAAAAGACACAAAATGACCACTCAAAGTGCAAAACCACTGCAAAGAGATGCAAAATGATTATGAGACGCAAAACAACTGCACAAAGATGCAAACTGACCACAAAGAGACACAAAATCATCACAAAGAGATGCAAACAACAGCCAAAGATGACCGCAAGATAGACCACAAAGAGACACAAAACATTCATAAAGAGATGCAAAATGACCAAAAGAGTCGCAAAGCAATTGCACAGAGATGCAAAACTATCATAAAGAGACAGAAGGCTATCAGACAGAGATACAAAACAACTGCAAAAAGATGCAAAACAACTAGACAGAGACGTAAAACCATCACAAGGGACTCAAAGCGACCAAAAGAGATGTAAAACAATTGTACAGAGATGCAAATTGATGCCGAAGAGACGTAAAATTGTCACAAAGAGACACAAAACAACCACAAAGAGATGCAAAACAACTGCACAGAGATGCAAAACCACCACCGAGAGACATAAAACAACCACAAAGAGACACAAAATGAACAAAAAGAGACACAAAACTGCACAATGATGCAAAATGACCCCAAAGATGCACAAAATGACTAAAAACAGACACAAAACCACTTATGAGACTTTGTAGTTTGCAGTCATTTTGAGTCTCTTTGAGTCTTTCTCTTATGCATGATGACTGGGGGGGTTTGACGCATCTGTGTCTGTGCTCAGGGCCCTACTGTCACATAATCCACCCATGCTTGTCACCACATATCAACCAAATAATATCAAACAGCTGAATAAAAACATATGAAAGCAGCTGATAGTTCTCACAGTACTTCAGTACTTGAGTTCGGTTCATCTCCGCAGGCCTTGTTAGTATTCAAAGGGAACCGGCTTTGCCACGGAGGGCAATTACGCTCACAGAAAATTAACATTCATTGTGTGTCAGTGACATTATGCGAGTATCTGTCTCAGTATGAAGCATCCAGGGACCGAGAGCCGTGTAATCAATATCTATTAGTCCTCCCATCAGAAGAATTAGATTTCACTATTAGATCAGCCTGCTCCCCTGACTCGACGTCAAACATTATAAGTTGACTGGACATGTCATGCACTGATGTAGCCGCCTAATGAAAGAGATCATGTTGAACTCAAATACAATAAGACGAAATATGATCCATCTCAGAAGGAGCTCTTCTGTGCGGAGGCCAGTAGGTGTCAGGCTCACACCAGAGAGAGGGACAAAGAGCAGAAAGTGGCTTTCACATTTTATTAATATTGACATGGGTACATACATAAATGAGAAAATTATGGGTAGATTGTGTCAGAGAAAATAAAATGCAGCTGTGTGAATGGCAGACTGAACACACACTTCATACAGTGTCTTATAAAAACACCTTCAGATGATAGGAAAAGGTTTTGGTTTTGTCTGTTGTGACTCACAGATGCTGTCATGATAGAAAAAACCCTGAAACAGAGAAATTTATGGGATCAAATTTGTGTCAAAATAGTCTAAACTGTACATGATATCTATAAATGGCTCAAGACAGTTTATTTTTTTTAAATCATCACTTCAAAGTTTGACAGAAAATCTTTTGTTTGACGTGAAACCTGAACAGCTTGTTTGAGTAAGTGCTCATAATAATGTTCTTTATTTTTAACATAAAGATCCTCGTAGTTTTGATAAAAAGAATTTGGTATCGGACGGCATGGTCAAATTCAGAAATGTTGCCCATTTAAAGTGCTTAACAACATATACAGTGTTATAAATAACCTAAACAATAAATTAAACCAAAGATAAATAACAAATAAATGTAAAAACTCATTCAAACAAGCAACAAAAGCTAAATAATGAGATTTTGAACTCAATATCACAATTATACGAGCCATTGCACATCGTCACGTGTTATATATATATATGTATATGTATATAGTGTTGTTTTTTATTCTCAGAGTAGCTAAAGAGCAGACGACTTTGATTCAGAGAGACTCCTTGGTTCGAGCTTCGCAGCTTCAGATCAACAATCCTTCGACTCACAACATAAAATGAACTTAAGATCTCTTTTACTCAAGAGTTCAGTTTTTCAGGGAAGGTGGCGAAACCTTCTCCGAGTCTCCGCTCAAGTGCTAAAATCAGTGGTGTATCTATACAGCAGGTTGGTAATCCTTGGGTTACAGGTGGGAGGTGAACACATGAGAGCTCTCGAGGCGGACCAGTGAGTGTGTTTTTTTAATTATTTTTTTTGGCTGTGCTGAGGTCAGGTGCAGGGGGTCGTGCCGGGCACTAGGGAGGCAGCAGCGGAGGTTTGAAGGTGCAGGCTCCGGTGCACTGACGAGGGGTGAGCATCTTGCAGGAGAAATGGTGAAGGGCGTCATGAGCTTCTGGGGAGGAACGAGTCCATCAGTGAGAACATGCAGACAGACACAAACAACACTCTCACTGATTATTGTTTAATGTACACGTGTAGTTGTTTTTTTTTAAAGCTAATGTTAAAGGATGGGTTCACATTTTGTTACGTCTGTCTTAAAACAATACTCACATGCTCATATGTTCACTGAAACAGGTTGTTGGTCGTTGATAAGGCCCTGACACATAAAGCTCACAGTCTCTAGCCTCTAGTTTTGGTGGTGTGTCCCGCACTGTTTGCCCTTGTTGGCTTTTTTTTTCAGCTGATTCAGGATGTTGAATCAGCATTAAAGATGGCGGAGCCCATCGGTGAATGAAATCAATCTGATTAGCAGTTCAGCTCAGAGCACGAGAAGATAAATGTAAGTGAGGAGGCAACAAAGTGCTTAAGCCAAGAGGTCGTGAGAGCGAAACAAACTTGTTAAGCTAGGTAAGATTATTTTTTAGTCATTGAGCTCTTCAGCAGAAACGTGTCATAACTGTTTGTGTTTTCGTTCGCTAGCGCACGGTAAATGTTCTTTCAACATCAGGTTGTGTTGTTAATGTGCTAACGGGCTAACTAGCGACATGAAGTCATCCTTTGGTCTTCAGTTTTCCTTTTTAAATGTCAAATAGAGACAACCACCGCCGCCTGCTGGTATGAAGAGTTATTTCCCCTCACATAGATGAAGAACATAAGTGCTAGTCTTTGCGGTGTGTTCAGGTGCAGCTTTTGGCCTGATACACAGGTGACATGAGGCGACACATCAGTCAGCCTTTGTTGCCACCAGTTCTTTGATGTCGGCTTGGTGTTATTAGTTCCTCCATGTCCATTCAGGTCATATAGAGATCTGTTAACAACATAATTTGTCACCCACAGTCCTTGTTCTGTGCAAAATTACTTCTGGAGTTCAGGAGAAGCTAACTGGAGGCTTCAGCAGTCTGAGTCACACACGTCAGGCCGGTATCTCTACTTGATATTTTTGTAGCACAAAATTCGCCCTTTGTGACGAGTCAAGCTTGAATAAATGTGGTGTACGTTTTAACTGAATTTGAAGTTGGTAAAAGAAAATGAGAATCAGGAGTTTGTTCATCAGAGACAAACAGCTGGTGATGCTAACCAGGGGCGTAGCACCAAAATTCTGGGCCCTGTGCATTGGCAGTCTCTGTGGGCCCCCCGCCCTTCCTCTCTTGATGCATGTCTCTCTCACACACCTTTTGAATTTTTTTTTTACGAGATCAGTTTTCTTTCTATCCTTTTTCAGAACCTTGATTATTTCCTGTCTTGGGAACAGACTTTGATGCTGCAGCAGCAAACACAGTCACTCAGCTCTTGCTGCGTTTAGAGACAAGTCCTGGTGCAGGGGCGGAGTAAACCATTTGACACCTTCAAAGGGTGAGAGGGGGGCTTAGAGGGCTTCCACTTTTTATACAAAGTTCAGTCTTTCAGCCAAGTTATTCAACCACTTTTAATTTGATTATGCCACTAATTGCAAACAAAACCGAGCTTTTCATTCCAGGCTTTTCAAGAGCCCCCCTCTCACTGGGGCCCTGGATAATCAGTCCCCCTCTTCACCCCACTATGACACCCCTGGCGCTTACTCTCCGGTTGGATGCCGTTAAACCATAGCAGATGAAGACTGCGTAACGGGATGATGTCATTAAAAAAGCGACAGTCAAATCTTAAACAGGAGGAGGGTGTGGAGGACATGATGGAGATATGGCATTTATGTTTTTAGCATGAATAAATCAAAGAGGAAGGTTTCAGTCTGGTCGTCGCTCCACACAGATCTGATGTTTCATCTGCTGCTATTTTAATTAGTCTCTTCACTGGACAATAAGTTACATACTTCATACACATCGTGATTTATTTTCTCTTGTACTTTGCCAGATCTTGATTTCATTGAGTGTAAAATGCTAACAATAGATCTATTTCTGTGTTTTACTGTCAGCAGCCATGTTCTGAAATGAAAGCTTTTTAACTTAATTCAAACGCATCTGTTCCTGCTCCACACGAGCGCCTCAAGTTCATTTTTCCTCTCATGTGCTGACCCTTTTCTTCAAGAGCACCTGCGTTTTCTTGAGTATCACATGACAAAGACGGTCCTCGAGCACACTACTATCTCGTTCTTCAAAGATCTATTTCTACTTTTAAAAAGAAATGTATTTTTCATGCACACAAACGCACCTATAGACAGTGTTTTGTTTCTTCACTTAGCATAGGTGTAGATTTCCAGGGGGACACAGGGGACACGTCTCCCTGGAAATCTAGAACATTTGCATTTGTCCCCCTCTAATAAAAACATGAAAGTAGCAGAGGACTTTTATTTTGATAAAAGTAAGACATTTACACCATAACTTGATGCACAAAAGGTGTGTAAAAATGCAGGAAATTAAATGTGTGATGCTCAAAATTGAAATGAAACCTACACTGTCGGTTAGTGACTAAAAAAGGACATTTTGCTCTAAAAGGACTGTATATTTGGAAGGCAGACACTTCATTTGATAAAATCAGATTGCAAAGCCTCATATTTTTCTAGACAGAACAATATTTGTGTTTTTTCCCACCTCTTGCAGTGAGACTGCTTTTATAAGGATCTCTGTACAGCCACAATGGACAGGAAGAACAACTAAAGCGACCAGCAGTACGTTCGACGCACATATGGGTGTGTGAGTGTTGTTTTAAGACAGCCTTGAGAAAATGCAGACCTATTCTTTAGTGGTTTATTACTGTAAATACTGATCACACTGATCACAGGAGACTAATTAAAAAAAAAAGTAGCACTTGCATATTTAAGCTTGTAGGCACAAAATGACATGTATTCATGTTCGTCTTTTGGGCCAGATAAATTTACCTTTTAGCTTCTGCTGTATTGCATAACGAGCCTTTCTCTCTTGGTCCAACTCGCTGCACAAAGTGTCTATCCAAAAATAAAAAATTGGTCAAAAAAGGAATAAAAAGGAATAAAAAAAAAAGAAGATGTGAGCTGCTGCGTAGCATCTGAAGTGGAGGAGTGTAATGTATGCCGTTTGCCCCTATGGTATTTAGAGTGACCCCTCTGTGTACTTGAACCCTGTATTTAAACTACTGTAACATTAAACCAATCCTTTAACGGGTGGCATTAGTTGCTGTCTACTGCATGTAACCGATACAGCACTACATAATGGTCTGTCCATTCAATTTTCCAGAGCATGATTTAGGAGAAAATAACCTTTGCAAACAAAACAATGTGGTTTCAGTTTCACCTTCTGATATCTAATGATTTACTCAACTGCAGGAGGGAAAAATATGGAGTTTACAGGAAAAAGGTTGGACACAAATCACCAATATTTCAATATGCAAGTGTCACTTTTCCTTTCTTTTTTAGTTCAGAGGCTGGTTGGTTCAGATTGATTGATATGGCCTATGTTACTTAAACGCTTTTTTTTGTGTGTGTGTGGCTCAAATATTTTTTCCTATAAACTTAAAGAGCATTGATCTACATCCGCTTTACAGTCATAATCTATGGAGGCACAAAGTACAGAGAGAGAGAGAGAGACCAACCTCGAACAATCTGCAGCTGCTGGACCATTTCCTCTCTGTAGGACAGCTCACGCTTCATTTGATCCTGAAAATTATCTGAAGAGTACCGAAGGCCACATCAGATGGAAACTCTCTGACATTGTGGGGATAAATTTAAAGACACATTCCTGGATGCAAAGGACACGACACAACTCTCCCCCTGACATCTAGGCTGCGAGCACAGACCCAAACACAACACATCTCTCTGTGGCTTCCACTCACTTTTTGTCCTACCTTTTAAATGCTGAAATTCTCTCTCCAACTTTTTCCTCAACTCCACTTGTTCCACAAGCTGCTTCTGTAATTCCTCTGCAAAGCCAAAAGCCAAAAATGTGTCAACTTATTTTCATCTGCTGCAAGGAAATGTCATTATTCACCCTAAAACACTGAAACACAACCTCATCTGACTCCTGGATCATAAGCAGCACCATGCAAAGAGCCACCACTAACACAAATATCTGCACAGACATAAAAAAATCTTTCCCGTCCTCATCTACCTCACATCAATTTGATTCCACTTACTATGATATATTTTGAATTTCTGCACATAAAGATTTATGTCAGCCCAGTAAACCGACTTCAGGTGCGTTTACATCCTTGATAACAACCATTTCACCGCTTTCCTCTCGCTCGCTGCCACAGTAATTGCCATGCATTGCCTGGAGCTTGAGACGATAATAATGGAGTCCCAGGGTTTTTCCAAGCGTTGTAAAATAATTAGCTGCCGTGCCTCGGGGTTATGGCTCTGTTCGTTAAAATATTAATAGCCTCTAAACGATTTCCTCTTACAATAATAAGTCAAAACTCCCACATCTCGTGATTAAGTGGTTAACAACTATGGAAACACTTTAGGCCTACAAAATGTAAATTCACATTCGGATTTTGGCACGTCATCTTTAGCAGGCCGAGGGCTGCATTTAAAATGAGGTGGAATTTAATGTTTAATATTAATACAACACATATTTTTTATTTTTGACAAACACCTTTGGAAGGCTCGAGCTTAATTTGAGTTTATAAATTCAGAACCTAAAGAGCAATTAATTGGCTTTATTTGAATTTAATTTATCAAATTTAGAAATAACAAATAAAAAGCTGTCTAAATTAAACGTGGTGACCAGGCTGTGTCTGGCTGCTGCATAAATATATATTTGTAAGCTGGCACATTAAAAATCAAACAAGGAATAATTGCTGATGATAATTAATATCACCTGCTACACCCTTTCTTTCCCTTTTATTTCCTTTTGATCCCGAAATCAGCCTCTTACCTTTCGCCATGTTCTCCAGATCTCTTTCATGCACGCTGATGTCGATGCGTAAAGCTCCATCGGCTGCACAAAAACAATAAAACACACAATTTAACCCAATAATAAATCACATATATCGCAAATATATTGCAAGATGCGTCGATGGAAATAAATCAAAGCAGCTAAAAAAAGATAAAACAGGTAGATTTTGCATTAAAAATGATAAAATATCAAACAAAATATTAAAAACCTTGTCTGTCCTTTTGCTCCTGGTATGTTGCGCTGCGTTGGCTCTGTATTTCAGACACGTGGTGAACACCTAAACACAACACTTTAAATTAAAAACAGACACAGCACGACTCCCTATTTGCATTAATAACCAAAAATGGTCTCAATAATCACCGTTGGATCTGCGAGGGCTGCTCGAGTGTTTGGACCCAAACGACGACGGAGGCTCGCTCAGGAGCACGTGGCCGTCCTTTTCATGAGCGTACACCTGTAAAACCAAGCACACAATCGCGTTTAATAACGCACAGCAATTACATGTCATTTACTGCAGTTCTTCACATAATTGAGGTCCTTTTTTTTCTTCTTCAGAAATACAGCAGCCCTGTGATTTGTTTGTGAAGATGTTGAAGGTTTTGCATTCAAAAACACTAATTTGGTGGCGAAATAATATCTTTTAATTGACACACTGATTTATTATAATGAGAATAAATCCTAAATACATCTGGATAAATTAGGGTTTTGTATTTTGATTATCCTAAAGGTAAATGGTGATATATTAGTACAAATTAATGCTGCTCTTTGTATTTTTTTTAAACCAATTTTCACTGATTTTAGAGGAAAACATCGGCCTTGTTGCCTTGTTCAGTGACACTTCAGCATGGCACTTGTATGATATTTTTCCCAAATACTCGGTCATCCTCAGAACATTTATTCATATTACTATTTAGAGAATATGCACATCTACATCTGGATTCTTTTTATTCCAGGCCAATTGATCTTGATTACATTTTTATAGGCCTCCTCTCTTCTATAAACTCTTTTCATATTCTCCACAACTGCGACAATTCAGCTTCCCCCACGGGGATCATTAAAGTTTCATTTAATCTAATCTTACTTCATGAAGAGGAGAGCCATTACGCATCCGTCTGTCCTCATCTGATGACCCAGTGTGCACGGTGTCCTCCGGTGACGCTGCTGCTGTTGATGCTGCTGCTGCTGCGGGGCTGGAGGCATCAGGCTGCTCTTGTCTCTCCTCAGCAGCCGAGGAGACCTGGTCCACCACCGGGGAGCCGTGGTGCTCTCCTCCCGGTGAGATCTGGATCGGCTCCTCCTCGTCTAGTCCCCGGTTGGACTCCACATCCACGTCCGGGTCGTCGTCGTCGTCCACCACGCTGTCCCTGTCCGGTGATATCGACCTATAACTGGAGCTCTCGCTGATAAAATCCGGGGACAGGTAGCCAGGGCGCACGCCGTAGCTGTCCCGGTTGCCGTAGAGTTTGGCGATGGTCTCCGCGTCTTTGACGACGGGTCTGAAGGCTGAGATGTAGCTGATTTTCCTCTGAGGGGTCTCGTCTCCGGACTTGTCCTCGTCGTTCCGGGTGGAGGAGGACTGGGAGCTGGAGCAGCGCTCTCCGCCGTCCTGCTGGTGGTGAGGGTGGTGGTTGGTGTCTTTGGGTGTGTTTGCGCCCCGGTCGCTTTGGTCCGATAAGTCGAGCTCTCCCTGCCTGACGCCTGGCAGCTCTGGGAGAGGTTTTGGTGGTGACCCCGGGTAGGGTGGCATGGGTAGGCCGCCAGCTGTAGGCCAAAACATGGGGAAAGCAGGGTAGAGGGCGTCCTTTGCGCCGGGCCAAAACACACCCGAGACATTGGTTTTGTTCGCGTCAGGCACACCGTCGCTCTTTTTCTGACACAGCCCGTAGCTGGGGAAGCCGTAGGGGTGGTGGGGGAACAGAGGTGGGGGGATTTTCTGGAGCATGCCAAAGTTCTTGCTGGGCACTGGGATGACTGGGTAGGTCCGTGCGCCGCTCGCCAAACTCAGGTTAGTATTTCCCTGATCCTCGTCGCAGCGTAAAGTTTTTTGAGGGATCTCAGGGGAACTGGTTTGGGCCAAAGAGGACGAGGCCTGTGATTTCATCGACGAGGACATCCCCGACCCGTTCATGGGCAGAGTCCTCTTTCTGCTCCCCCCGTTGAACATGGCCTTTACATCCTCCCACGCGTGGTGAATGTCCTCAGACTGTTTTTTGTCCGTCAGTTTCAGGTGGCGTCTCCACGAGTTGAAGTTGGCCGCGTCCGGCTGCAGATACTTGGACTCTGCGGTGCGGTGAGAGTGGAAAATGAATTTATTCGGGGAGAAATACATGTTACAAAAGCTGCACTTGATGCACTTGGCTCTGGAGCTGTTGTATCTGGCGGGGATGAAGCTGCCCCTGGAGCCCCAGGCGCATTCGTGAGACACGTCAAATGCGAAATTTTCCGGGAGCTTCGGGGGGCTGTGCGCTCCCAGGAAGGACTTGCAGAGCCTCTCGGCCTCCCGCTTGGTGATCATGCCGCAGCGCCTGGAGGAGATGGGCATGGCCCCCGCGCGCCGCAGGAGCTCCAGCTGGACGGGGGTGCACTGCACACAGGTGATGCCCAAAGCGACCCGGCGGTTGTGGATCTCGTTGTAGCTGTAGTTTTTCAGCAGCGTGTTAGAAATCTGCGCCAGGCACAGTCTCTCCTTACCGTCTATGACCAGGCATACGATGGGCACCCCGTACAAGGAGGTCTCACTCACTTGGTTTGGTTTGAGGGAGCTGGGGCCGGAGAAGCTCGGTGCGTCCTGCTTTAAGCTGGGGGAAGAGCTGGCGTCTCGTCCCGCGTCTCGAAGCTGTCCGGGCATCGACTCCATCCCTGGAAGCCTGTCAGGCAAAGAGGACACAGGAGTGAGCCCCGGGGGATGTGTGACAGCATGCAAAAAGCACAATCATCTAAAAATGATTTAGCAAGTGACAAAAAATTGATTAAAAATGGCACTAAAAAATAAACAAAAATCTAAATGTGTTAAACTAATGAAAATAAGGGTTTTCAAAATTCCAAAATTTAAATCAAATAGAAATAATGTGAGGGAATTATCATGTTTTTATCCACAATATCTGACAAATAGAGATTATAACACAACATTTATCATCAGTATAATAATAATTATGACTGTTATTAAGTGGCTGCAGCAGTAGGAGGCCTGTAAGTGCTGATATATATATGGGACATTAATAATAATAATAACAATAATTATAATGATAATAATATTATAAAAATGATTAAAAATAACTAACATTGGGCTTTTGCAGGAGGTTACATGAAAAGTGAAATCAATCTGCGGTCTTGTTAATCATTTCTCGTATGGCTTTTATTCCTCCGTGTATTCGGCCTCCTCTCTCGGGTTATCCGGGTTCCTGCGCGGCGGAGGTGGATCTGCTGCTCCTCTTATCTCTAAATCGGCTCAGTCACTTATGGGGCAACTACTTAAGGGTCACATAAGATCCTTATACGCGGATAAGGACAGAAGGAAAATGCAGCCTGAGCTGCGCCAATGCGCTTAGCAGAGAGGAAAAGAACAACTATAAGCTGCTTTCCTGGTAATTACACAGATCCACGAGCGCGTCTTCGCATTGTTAATAAAAGACTAGCCCTATATATAATTAAAGCTTCTGCGCAGATTAGCCTCAGCCAGTTGCTCGAAATTAGGTTGAGGCAGGCCTATCTCACGTTCACCTGCGCATACTTACTTTTTACATCTCGTCAACACGGAGGCCGCTGACAGACACGAGAACAGCCCGCAGCGGCTCCAATGCATCTTTACGCACAACTCACATGAATTTAAGTATTCTAGGGTGATTTATTAAACAAAATATGACGAGTTAAAATTAAAAAATGCAAAAAAATACTGCAAAATTATCATAATTTCTGTCTAAATTATTATCAATAATAAAAACAACAACATACCTTTCTCTCCTTAAAAGACGACTCACTCCAACAGGGTTTGGGATGAAAAAATAATATAATTAATATGAATAAAGTGATGTAAATGCAGGCCCGGTGAGTCCAGAGAAGGATGATGCTACAGACAGCAGAAACTCTGAGCTGGACTCTTTATTTCAGTTTATCTGAGAGCAGCAGCAGACAGGACCTCCATCCCGCTGGATCCCGGGGAGGTGAATGGCGTGTAGACAGGAAGCACATGGCACCTCTCTCTGTCTCCCTCCCTACCTCCCTCCCTCTCTGTGTCACACACACTCACACACACACTCTCTCTATCCCGTCATGCCGATGTGTAATAGCTCTCTCCCTCCTTCTCTCTTTCCCTCAAAGACGTGCTGAGCAGCCACACACCACTTTTGATAATTCACAATTTTGCAGCTCTGACGCACAAACATGATCGGAAACAGGAGGATGTCACGCCCCATTAGGCCCCTGCTGACCCCAAAATTGGGAGACATTTTTGCCTTAACACTCATGTATGGATATATTCATTATTAGGTGTATATAATTAAGACAAATGCGACGTAATATTTTGGAAATATCTGCAAAAAGACACCAAAATGGGGTAAAAATTGTGACACTGGACCGCGCCAAGGAGCCTCTAAGGGCCCCCCTACCCCACAGTGGACTGAGCTGATCACGCACGGTGTGTTTTTAAGCATCACATCAGCTGTGATCATTTCACATCCCGCATTATTTCCACCGCAGCAGGAGCGAGCTGACAAACACGAGGCAGCGCCGAGTGGCACTTTGCAGGGCAGCAAGACTGACAAAAGGCCCGGGCTCATTTATCAAGTTACACCACCATCTGTTAGGCTTCCACGGAAATCAATCTGAGGCCTGAGCGATAAAAGAGAAGTAAGGAAGGAAGAAATGAAGAAATGAAGGACAAGGGAAATAAAACAATGACTTTTTTTTGCGTGCGTGAAATTATTTGGAGGCGTTTTAAAATGTTTTAGGTTCAAATTCTGCACAATGAAAATGGAGGGAATCTGGGATGAACTGAGGATGATGCCTCAGGCCAAACACACACACACACACACACACACTGAAAGAAAGTTCCTGTAGTCTTATAGCCTATGCAGCCTATATATGCAGCAGGTCAGTGATGTAAATGGTGACAGTGAATCCGATTGGCTCTCCTCAAAGACCTTAATTTATTATTAATAACTGGATCAATGCTGATTGCTTCACCAAGCTAATGTCCCCTCTGTCCCCTGCAGAGACGTGTCAATACCTGCAGCAGGTGGACAGACAGACAGACAGTGTTTGAGCACTGAGTGGAGAGGAAATGGGACAAACAGACATTTTTGTTTTACTTCATGTAGCATGATGGAAAAAGAGCCACGCCTTCAGGATTAAAGGACCCACCCTTTTCCTGAGTGTTTATTTTATACACTGTGATGTTTGTACCTGAAACCTTCCCCTCCAGTGGCTTGGTTTAATTTCAGAGGTGCATTAAGGTTAAAAATAATAAAATCTAAGTTCTTAATCAGCCTCAGTTCTCAGTAAATCTGCTGCGTCCTGTGACCTAACACAGACTGATAAATCAGCAGGCCCATATCATCTTATTGCAGATATATTGATGTCAGTGTATCTGCAAGATGATAAGAAATGCAAAAGACATCTACGACAACTGACAGGTTTATTTTTCGACCGTTAAATAGCCGACTACATACACACACTCTGGAGATCCTTCTCAACAGTGTTTATGTGTTTATGGTGTTGAAAAAGGACTGAGCTCAGTTAATTATCTTAAAAATCCAGTATTGGTTGGGTTATACACAGTGGTGTGGTGTTAGCTGATGAGGTTGTTGTATTACCAACTAGATAGGGATGTTATAGAGGAGGAAGTGGATATATTCTGCTTTATATTCCAAGGCTTTGGGCTGATCGGTGGGTTTACTGTAAGCAGCCAGACAAAGAGGATATCCTTCACCATGTCCTGGTTATACATGTTTAATCACGTTTATTGTTCTCTATGAGCAGTTTTTAGAGATTTATTACCTATAACAGGTATGTATGTTATATTATCTGTAATATCTAGAACTTAAGAGACACTGTCAACACAAAGTTTAAAGTAATGTTTCAATTATAGACAATATGAAGAACATCTTTATACTGGAGCTGCACCAGTCAAATCACCATTAACACCTCATTCCTGCTGCAGCTCTGTGACAGTAACTTGAAGTAAATATGAAGTGTGCTGGAGTTCACTACCTTGTATTGTGTGACTTCATTCTCTTACACCTGTGTTCAAGGTGTGCTCTGATTGGACGACACTCTGAGGTTAACATGAGGATTAAGGGACAATGTACTGTTTAAAAAAATGGTTGTTGGGCAAGTCGATGGAGTCCACGCCACAACTTTAATGACAACGACAGTGGTGAACAACATCACCACATTTGGAGTGATATGATTCACAGACACACTGACAACCAATTGAAATCCATGCTGACACAGCTCGTGCATGTACTGTGTGCTTGGTGCCACTTTTTACAGAACTGTTATCATTCATCACTGTGGATGCTCAAATTATTATTATTATTTTTACCTTTATTTTTGGATTTTCAATTGAAACAAACGCTCATCACATCATTAACATCTCTGTCACAAATATCTTCACTGGTAGAAAAACAAAAAATAAATAAAACACATACAGAGAGAGAGAGAGAGTCTACTGCTTCTCAGTTAGACCGTTACAATACACTACTCTGAGATACTCGAGTACAGGGCTCCAAACTCTGACAAATATCTGAATCTCATTCGTATTGGAAAACCTTAATCTTTCTAAGTACAATACATTCATCGGCTCTCCTATCAACAAATCATACGCTGGTGCACAGGAGAATAAGTTTCGTTGTGAAACAGTCTGAGGATGCTCACGCTGATATTCTTAGAGTTGCTGTTATATCGTTCTTAATGTGGACGACCCTCAAAGACTGTATCCAATACTTTGTCACCAAATCTCATGAAAAGATAAAAACCCAGCAATTAATCTGAGCCACTGTCTGACAGTGAGTCACACACACTCACACACACACTGTCCTGCTGCCAGAAACACTCCTGTATTAATTCACAGCTGAAAACAGTCACCACTCCTCCTGTTTGAGTAACGTCTGCTGCAAAAGCACAGTGCCAGACTGTTTAAGGAAATTATTTATCCTCTTAAATATGCTACACTCTACATTTGTGACTTCTTTATTGAGGCTTACATCGTCAGTAGGAACCGACAGTCATGGTAAGAGACGAACTACAGCACTGTTGGTTTGGTCTTTTTTTGACAACAATAATAAAAATATAGAATAACACCAGCAGAAATATTTAAAAAAAGAAAGTATGAGCTAAATGTTAAGTGTATTTGACGTGTGTTGGGGGGTGTAGGGGGGCCAGTTAGCAAAACTCACCATGGACCCCAGAAAGTCTCAGAGCGGCCCTGTCCTTCAAAAACAGAGCTGGTGTCAAAGGTGAAGGTTTGGTTCCAATTTTGAGGTGGGCTGGCTCCCCTGAAAGAACATTTTGAGCATTAAACACTTAATTCCATCATTCAGGTGAACTTAAGCACCAATTTTTGCTTTTCTTTGCATGAATTTTGTTTTATTTTAGTAAAAGTAAAAGTCCTCTGCTACTTTCATGTTTTTATTTGGGTTGTAAAATTTGTGGGGGACGTGCCCCCTGCGTCCACCCTGAAATCTACGGCTATGGCTGGTCCCCATGGGTTTGACATAATCTGAAGAAAATATATAGTTATGCTGCTAATGGCACCTGAATAAATACATATTTTAGGAAGTGCCAAAGAAGACAGCCGAGAGAAACCAAGCAAATGGCGAGCAGGTGTGTTTGTGGACAGATGATCATGAATGAAGTGACACTACAGCAAATAAACAGTGTGTGTGTGTACAGTGTGTGTGTGTGTGTATTAATCCGGTGTATGAAGTTTGTATGAAGCATCTTCAGCCTGTGTGCAGCCTGAGCTCGCTCAGTTTTACCTCCCTGCAATATTGATGCTGAACCTGATCCTAAGCGCATCCTCTCCTCTTTCACCATCAAGAGGCTTCCCCTGCAGCCCCCGCCAATAATTACAATTTTATACTGTAATTATTCCTCTCTTTTTAATTATTTAGACCGCCGACTTGAATGCAGCCATTGTCGCTGCTTATTCCGGGGGAAACGTGAGCTGACGTGGCTGGATCAGCAGCGAGGAGTTTTTAATTAGACATTTCAGCGGTAATTTTAGGCGAGCTCTTTATTATTACTGTTGGATACAAATGACCCGGGCCTCATTGATATGCGCTCAATTGTTTAAACAAACCTTTAACCTGAAACATTAATGCGCTTCAGGTTCAAGTCATTAAGAGTCCCAAGTCACCAGGTGAACCCGGACCTGATGGATTATTTAACACGGTGCTGATGATGCCACTGTTTTTCTTTTTTGAAATAACGTTTAATAAGCGAAATGGAAAAGTGTCGCGTTGTACCAATTTTTATATTGCAGACTGTGGACATCTGCATAATGTACACAGACAGTTTTGATCTAAAACCATTGAATTCAATTTACAGAACATCACAGGGAAGCTCTCATGTGCTTTGGGTATTTTATTTTTATTTTCATTTTGGGACGTTTTGCTAAAATATTCTTGCTTGAATATCACACTTTTTTTTTTGTTTTTACTGTATTTTAATTGTAAAAGTCAGTTATGTAGCTAAATGTAGATGTGGTGTTTCATAACTGCTTTTCTTGTATACATTGGTGGATTTTCCTATATACGACATAACACCCCCCCACCCCACCCCAATAAATAGATAAATAAATTAAGTAAAAAAAAAAAAAAAATCATATTAAAAAATAAAATAATATTTTTAAAAAAATGCCATTTACATCACACATAAGGGCAATGATGGAATAATGTGTAAAATAAAATAAAAAAAAAAGCCATGTTGGGCTCAAAAACAAAAAGAAGATGAAATTTGGACATACTATATTCTCTTATTATTTATTTATTATCATTATTTGTTGGCTGAGTTGTTTATTTGTGTTGATTTCTCATGAGCTCTTCTTCTTGTTAGTTAGACAATAAATTATTAATAATAATATAATATAAAATAAAATAATAATAATAATAATACACCAATAAATGAATAAGTAATAGTTATTATTTTTGGGGGTGGGCAGGGGGGTGAAGGGGAGCTTGCCTAGGGCGCTGAATGTGTTGGGTCCGGCACTGCCTTTACATGTTGATTTATTCATCGACTGCCTTCTCAGCAGCTGGACATCAGGTCCAAACCTCTCATTTAATCGACTACCACACAACTAACTGTATTATTATCCAGTGCAAACATGTACTCTACAAACAGTGTAAAAATATAAGTATGGACTTAAGTCAAAATATAAAAGTCCAGTTCAGGAAACACACGTGTGTGTGTGTGTGTGTGTGTCCATGTAGGCCTGAACAGAGGAGGCTTTAATAACACCTCTGAGTGTAAAACAACCAACAGGAGTGTTTTAATGCCACGGATCATTGGCTTGAGTCAAAGCTGTGCGTTGGATCATATTTTCCTGCAGCAGCTGCTTTATCCCGTCAAAGCTTTACTTCCCAAACACTTGCATTTTGTCACATGATGTAAAAAGATAAATCAGGCTCGCCTCAATCAGGACAGGTTTAATAACAGCAGCAATTGAGGCCAAATGTTTTATAATTAACAGTTGTATCAGCACCCTATAAAACCATGACCCCTATAAATCCCATTTTAGAGACCAATCAATCCTCCTCTTGGACTAAAGGGCCTATTGATCCCTCGCTGCTAAACGCTTTCTCCGTATCCTTTTTTGTTTCCACTGAAAAGAGCATTTCGATTGCACTTTTTATTGGAGGAAAGATTCCGCCGAGAGGAAAGCGATGGCTCGAAAATTAAACGGTGACATTTTAATTACAGGACATTGATAAAGGGATCTGGGTAATGGCTGTGTACAGGGCGGCCACTCATTGTCCCGCCTCATGTGCTAATCAAGTCGGACTGCTCTGGAAAAAAAGGTCATCGGCCGATACAAAGCGGAGACGCAGCTCGGTGGGGATTTGGGAATATGAAGGTCCCGGATTGGCAGAAATGAAGACGCATCTCCAAACAAAGCGCGGTCAATATCCCGGGGAGAGGCCCGCCAGATGAGATCACGGAGCGGCCACATTTTCATTGCAGACATATTATCGGTATAGGTCACATGGAGCAGCCATAGATCATCTGATGCCACCATTTACATGCGACAGAAATCATCTGTGGCGAGCAGAGCTGTCACAACACGGACCCATCATCATCATCACCATCATCATCATCACAGCTCTCAGCAGGCTGCAGGTTAGTTCTCATGTCAGCTTCATCAAGTCACACAAAGTCACGACTTCACATCATGAGCTAATGAGAAGCTTAATCAATGCCACCAGGCCTCCACCCAGCTACACCCACAGACACTAACTCCTGTGTCAGCTGTGGTCTAACTGAGGCCCTTTGATACAAACAAACAAACAAACACTTTAATTATTAATTCATGTTTTTTTGTGGTCAGAACGATCAACACATTCTCACTGAGCCCTCCTCACATATCAACACTTGGTCATTTCCACTCCAGATACAACATGCAAGGTACCCTGGGTGTGTTGGATGTTGTTGATACTCAAGTTCTGCCTGTCACATGCATTGTCTTCTTTCAAAATACACTTCCGTTTTCACAGGAAATTTACAGTTTACATACAGTCTCTTTCAAAATAAATACAACATCAGTACAACACCGCAAACTGAACAACACATGGTTAGGTTCAGGAAAACAGAACAGGGTTTGGCTGTTTAATCTTATGGGACGCAGACACCGCTCTCCTGGGTGAAAGTCGGTGTAACTTCTGTCTGTGTCCCGCCGTGTTTCCCCCTGAAGCCGCCAAGAGCCATTAAGCTATACCGGCGACTGGCCACATATCATGTTAATGTCAAAGGACAGCTCATTCTCACTCTGACCTCGTCTTATATCGATGTTTGGTCATGGACCGATACCCTGGGTGTGTTGGTTGTTGAGGTTCTGAGACGCCGTGTCAAGTTCTGCCTGTTACAAGCATTGTCTTCTTTCAGAATATACTTCACTTTCTTTCAAAATAAAAGCACTATGTAGTTTTTTGCCTTCAACAACTACAACAACAACATCTTCATGGTTTAACTTAACATTCATACGGGAAGCGAAAACCGAGATCCTGGGTCAAAGTCTGGTGTTTGTTGGACCCATCCACCACCTATCCTATCCCAGCCTCTCCAAAGGGACTTTCCAGCTCCTTAAGTTACGTTGTTTTCCAGCAGCAATTTTAACTGATGCTGCCCAGCAGTGTATCAGAACGCCGCAAAATGGCTTTTGTCATCACTGCTTGATGCAGAGTTCACGGACCAAGTGGTGGCATTTGACGATTTTGTAATGAGAACGTGTCCGTCTGCACAACCCACCTGCCTCACAACCCAGCCTCACCTGTCTGTGCTCACCTGTGTTCTCTGAAAACTTTAATGTGTGCTCACCTTTTTCTCTGATCCAGACATTCAGGAGGTTTCTACTTCACCCAAACAAAAGGACCTGGTGATTTAAAGCGGTAAAACAATGAATAAAGCAGTTATAAAATCAGTCTAGAAACATGGTGGCACAAGCTCCAAGGCTGATGAATGAAGCCAGTGCAGAAGTGCCAAATACTGGAGTTACTTGAATGGCCACTTGAGGCTGGCTCTAAAACAAGTCAAGTCAGTCCCCACAGGCCCGCATGTTAAAATGTCTTTACAGCAGAAATAAACATATTTACAGCCTGGTATGAAAATGGTTTTGGTCTCTACAGCTAATTTCAGTATTTATAATAACTGTACGGGGGCTGATTTTATTAGAACTCACCTGTTTACCTTTTTGTAGGCCCAAAGTTACGCATATTTAATAGTGGGCTTCTTTGAGTGACAAGGTGTCTGCTGATAATGTCCTCAGCTTCTCGGTCCAACACATTCTCCTCGTCACATATCAACGTTTGGTCATGGACTTTCCACATCCAGATACGACATGCAAGGTACCC
>JAPZEB010000001.1:35114764-35129288 GCA_029783705.1 Chaetodon striatus
CGGACAATTTAGAGTCACCAATTAACCTGCATGTCTTTGGACTGTGGGAGGAAGCTGGAGTACCCGGAGAAAACCCATACTGACACGGACAGAACATAGAAACTCCACCACAGGGTTTGAACATCCCATCCAGGGGTTCGAACCAGCAACCCTCTTGCTATGAGGGGACAATGTTAACCAATGCACCACCTGACACACTCATTTTAAAATAAATAAATGAATGAATGAAACAAAATGTTACATAAGAACATGTGAAAAAAAAAAACCCTGAAACATTAAATGAGAGCTATGAGACTGCCTCCATTCGTGCACTAAAATATTTGCCTGTTTTAATGCGTCCACACCGCCAAGTTTACTGGGACTAAGCCCTGCGAGCACTAACAAGGTGGACTTTAAGTTCGACTACTAATTTCTTACACACATTGCTGCTTTGTCACTTTATGACTCAGAACTACTTGCTAATAATAAGCTGACAGACGGATGTATAATGTCTTGTCACTGGTACAGACAGGTCAAAGGGACATAGTTGAGGTTGGTAAATCATTCCTAAACACTTAATTTCCATCTTAAGTCCATTTATTGTTCCTTTAATATAGAAAGAAAGAAAATGCTGGATATCCTGTATAGTACATATTTTTTTCCTCCTCAATTTTCTGAACTGATTAATATTCTGCAGGCCAGATGGGAAGCTTTGGTGTGCTGAACGTGGCCCACAGGCTGCCAGTTGCAATCATTGCGTTACGTTCTTGATCCAAAATGATTGTACTGAGCGTGTCGGCCATATTCTGTAACTGTCCAGTAAATACAAAGGCCCGTGTGTTGCCTTGTGGCCTCCAGTACACTGCATACGTCATCTCTTATTGTCTGTCCCAACACTGAGGTGCCATTGAGTCATTGAGTAACAGACATTAGGATTTCTCTGTTTTTATAAAACAACATTACAGTTTATAAGAGACAATGCTATCCTAGTGGTAATTCAACACATCCGTGTTGTCTGACATGATGAATGAATGAAGATGAATTATTGAATAAAGGGACAATGGTTGATGGACAGATAAAGATTTATATTAACTAGTCAGGGTTTGTTTGTTATAAACATCTGCGAGCTGTAAGTGTTCAAAACTTGATGCTACTTGGTTCCTATCTGTGTGTGTGTTTGTGTTTGTATGAGGCGAAACTAGATTTAGGGACAGTCAGACACAGGAGGGGTTCCTTTGTGAAAAACCGTGGGGCTCATCTGGTGTCTCCGGGGTTGAAAGGGGGCTACAAAATGTGTGCGTGTGTGTATGTGTGCCTATGAATAGAAAAGCAGAATAGGAGGGCTGCATTGACAAGGGTGCTAAAAGGCTGTGTGAAGGCTGCTGGCTGGGGAACGGGGGACGGCGAGGGAGAGGAGTGGGAGGGAGAAATGACATGTCCATCAAATAACAATCAAAGAATATGAGGGTGTAGGATCATCACATTTGTTTTCTTCTTCTCTCACAGAGACACAAAAAAACAAGAACACAGAATACCAAACACTATATTTTCTGTCTGTCTTGCCTTGAAGCTTAATAAATGAGTCAACAGTTGCTGCACACAGGCTGGGCCTTGTGCTGAAGGAGGAGGAGGAGGAGGAGGAGGAGGAGGAGGAGGAGACGGACAGCCTCTTTAGAATCAAAAGCCAGAAACCTCAGACAGGATGGGTCATCACCAAATACCTGCAGCTAACGTCCTGGGAGCGGGCCAATGGAAAGTCTCCTCAACTGACCAACGTCATTAGCTTATGATGACAGGATAGAGTGTCCCAATAAAAGATGCATTAGTATAAGGGGAGAAAAACACACTCACTTTCCTCTCTGATGGCTCATCATGTCATTCTTTACAAATAGAGGGAAGAAATGAGAGAAAGAAAGATCTCTTACTGATACAAGGGAAATATTTAGGCTGATACAGACAGACAGAGCTCAGTTACACACACTATGCTTGATTAAGTAGCATATAACAAAATGACAAACAGCTTTTGAGTCATGGCTTAAACCATCTGGGCTCCGATCAACTCAAGACTTCCACTGATGTTAAGGTTTTATGGTAACGTATCAAATAACAAGCCACTGATTTTCTTGTTACACACTGTACAGCTCTCTAAACTCACAGGGAAAACACAGCTTAAAACTAAAAAATGCAAATAAAGTTGATTCAAAATGTAATTTACTTATAAAAGCACAAGACGTTTTTGGAGAATACCATTTGTGTAGTATAGTGTGGTGGAAAGGAGAAGAAGCAAAGACAGATTTTTGTTTGTTTCATTTTGTTTCGCTTCAGTTTAACAATTAAAAGTACCCTGTGAAGTTTTTGATCACTGGTGAGGTTACGAAGTAATGTTTATACAAGCGACCACATGCATGTATTCTGCTGTTTGACATGCAAAGAGATGTAATAATGTACCAACAAAGGCAGTGAAGAAAAAAACTCCTAAACAATGCTGTGAACAAAGCACAATTAAAAAAACAAAACAAAAAACAAACAAAAAAAAAAAACAAGGAAATGTTTTACAAGAAAGGGAATGCTTTCATTGTGTTTCTCAAGCCTCAAGGACATACAAAAATGTGTTTTTAACTTTTGTGTGTTTATAAGAAAACACACTATTTTATGGTTAAACTTCAATCTACACCTGAGTCTGAAACTTGATTGACTGGTACATCAGAGGACCAACATGGCTGTTTTTGTGGTGTTTCAGCGCAACAATTCATAAAGTGCTTAACTGATTTTAGATTTTATTATTAAGCATGAAGTATCAAGTTTTATCACGCACCTCAACAGTTGTCTTATGTTAACCCTTGCTGCGTAAAGCATGTTCAGACCTTCCTACTGCCACCACCAGACATGTAGCCGAACCTGTGGTCCATAGGTTTTTCCCATGTTTGGAGAATATACACTGCTGTTCAGAAGTTTGGACTCGGCTGCCACAAAAACTTGATTGGGTAGAGCCAGATGTCAGAAAGAACTAGTCTATATTTCTGAGTGGTCATTTGTGCTTTTAGGTTGTAGATAGTCCTCTTTACAAATAGATGATATTTTGTATGAATGATGTTTTGTACATAGCAAACAAAAGCTGTAAAGTGGTTCAACCAGACTGACAACTGAAAGGGCAGGAAGAGACAAAGATACCTTTGAGCAAGAGTCAAATATGAACAGATGAGAATAGACGCAGATTTAAACAGTAACACATCCCTGTGTCAGTGACAAGAGCACAATAATGTCTATAAAACAGCTTATACACAGGTTATGTGTTGCTTTGACAAAGGTATTCCTCAAACTTTACAACAAAACAAAAAGTTAGTCTAGGGTTAGCACTATTAGAGCTGGATCAGGGAATATCAGCTGAGCATATGGACTGACAGATCGCAGTTAAATCCTATTCATTCTAACCACTGAGTCGACTGCACAGGGCCCAAAGAACAATGGGTTTCCAAAAAATTAAGAGCCCAATCGCAAAGTTGCGTGGGTTAGATAATAATCGGGGTCACTTACAATTTTCTGGACTTGAAAACAAATCTAAAGTTGAGGGGAATTTACAATTTTATTATTATTATTATTAGTTTTATTATTATTTCAAATGTAAATAATACTTTTGGTGTCAAAGTCATCCCATTTTTTAAAATCTCCATTACAATAGCCATTATTAAAGAAAAGAAAATCATCAGTATAAATGATTCCACACTTTTGAGTGGCAGTACAGAAAATTATAGAATTTATGTCAGAGAAAACTGGGTCATTCTTTTTGGTAGCAAAGTGCAAATGTATGAGATTTTACATTAACATTTAAAACCTCCCGCTGTAGTGTACCGTATAGTCATTAGGGGTGTAAACCATATGTTACATCATGGCACGTTTGCAATCGTCTGCCTGGTGCGAGGCCGCTAGCACTGTTTGGATGTTTAGGAAGGAGGTGAGCTTGGACCATGGATGTATAAAGAGTGATCAGCACTGCTTCTGCACCGTGTAGCTCATAGAGGAGGTGCAGATGACGGTGAATGGGGATAAAATGATTCAATGCTGCAGCTCTATTAGACTTTTGAAATGTTATTCGGCCAAATGGATCAAATTCTGATCGTGAAACAAGTCATTTTGCGGTGATTGTAATGCTTAAAAATGTATCCACTGATTCACAGATACCTCTTTCGCCATTTAAGTCAATGGGAAAAAGTATTCTTCGGCCACAAAGCATCATGTCATAGATGTAATTCCACTGTTTGGCCACTATGACAGAAATGGTGATACAGATATGCCAGTAAATTTTAAAATAAAGGTGCATCTGACAAAACAATACAACAAATCTATAATATTGGATGGGTAATCATCGAATCTTTATCTAAATCCCGATCCCTGTGTCGTTACACTCTAATTCTGTTACCATGAATTTTGCTCTTCTGTTAGCATTACCCTTTTTCTCTTTGTATTGTTGTACTGTTCTCTCTTATTCATGTTAGGAATATACTGTAGCATTAACCCATGAAAGAGGTTTTCTTTTCAGTCAGGTAAAGTAATAAAAAAAGTTTAACTGAATAGGATAAAATATTAATAGTATGAGCAAAGCATCCAGCCAAAGCAGTTGTAGCACAGAGTTTGAAGCTTCAGGGACAGAACCCATCAACAGCGAGCGTGCAATCTAACAGCAGCCCTTTAAAGAACGTCTAATAGGATAAAATCCCAGTGAAAATAATGACGTCAATAAAAGCTATACCAGTGATTAGAGAAACCACATGCTGAAACCTGATGAGCAAACTAGAGCTACTAGGTGAGTCTGTATGGTCATAAAACAACATTATTTGCTCAGTGTCTACACCACTGTGTGATTCCCCGCATTACCTTCCAGGACAAATGAGTTGCGGAGATAAAAAACTGAGAGCAAATGGTGGCACGTTCTGTAAAGCAAAGGGAGAGAGGAGAGAAGGGGAGCTGTGGCTAGGTGCATTAACATACAGATAGAATAGGTAAAGAGTTTTAATGTACTCGGGAGGCCGGGGGAATGGGGAGGTAGAGTGAGAGGTGGAGAGGAAAGAGGGAATCAGGAGGAGAGAGAAAGACAATCAGCGGGCTGGTGCCACAAAGGCAGGCATCCATGACCTTATATCTCACTTCATTGTGGGCAGAGGAAGAAATGAAAGGCCTACAGGAGGACAAAAATATAGGTAAAGGAAAGACGGGAGGGATGGAGAGAAAGCGGGAGCAGGAAACAGAGTGAGAGAGCTCTGAAAATTTGAAAAAGAGCACAGGGACTGAATGTGAAGGAAGTGGGACAGAGGAGGAGGAGGAGAGTGAGAAAAAGGAAACATTGACAGGAGCTGTGATGAAAATGCCACCACGTGAGCTATGATGACCCCGAAGCATTTAAAAACCAGAAAGAAGGAGAAGCAGTGTGTGGGTGATCCAAGGGCCTGGATTACAATTACAGATACACTGCATATTCATTGGTGCAGGTCTAATATTGTCTAATAAATACTGATATCTAATATTCATTGTGACCCTTGTTCTTGCATTATTTTGTGTTGGACTTAATCTTTGATTGTGAGACTGTTTCGTTGACAAAAACTACAACGAAAAATGTTTGTCAACAACCATTTTTCCACGATTAAAAGGAAAAGAGCTGAAAATAGATAACGAAAACTATGATGAAATGTATGCTTTGTTTTTGTGGATGAGATAGGACTCAAATTTAAGCGGTGCAATCAGACAAAATTGAATAAATGCATAACTTTTTCACCCAGTTGCATCTAGTTTCCAAGCAACAGCAAAGTGGCTAAGTGCAGCCACCACAATAATCACATCTGTCTGCGGCCAGGAGCTGTGTTTATGTGTTTCAGGCAGGAGAAATTCATAGCAGCATAGGTCAACACAGGATTCACAGGACTTTGTTTACCGACTGGCTGACGGTACTCTCTGGCCCCAGTTTGCCACCAAAAGTTATGCTTAGCTTTCAGTTTGGCCGCACTGTGCGCAGAATCAAAAGGCCGCACCTTGGAGCGGCCACCACACCTTTCCATAGCCATTGCATGGCGGCTTGCTGCAGGTTGCACTTGGTTTCCAGGAATATTTTAATGGCTTGGTATCAGCTAAAATAATGCAGATCAAAATCTGATCCTGTCATCTCTGTACTCTGCTGTGTTTTACCCACCACGGCCTGATCAGGGCTCTGTACAGTGAGAATAAGTGTGTAGAGGTGAAACATTAATTGGACGCAGCGTTGAGTAAGTCTGTGTTCAGAAAATGAGGTTGGACAGACACACAGATTAACTAATCTCCCAAAACTAATAATTATTAGTGTGAAAAAGATTCAGCAGTAGTTTTTCATTGCAGCCAATGCTGAGGGTCGCTTAAATGACAAAACACTGGTAGTACATCATATCAGCTGTCACTAATTACTGTTAATTCTGTCAGAAACTTGACAACAAGTCAAAGTTTAACTTGGCTGTTTGTCCTGTCTTAAGCCGCTGCCAGCACCTTTCAAACTAGTTTGAGAGTAAACAACCTCCACTCTGTGACACCTCTGTAAAACCACAAATTAACAGAGTGTATTTCTTTTTAAATCAAGAGTGAGACGTCTTCTTTATGGTAAATTGCGTCATGTCACTGAATTCTGTCAATAGAAGTTTGATCTATATTATAAACACAGGTAACAGTGTTAACAAAGTGTAATGTGGTTTAACTAATTTCAACTCCTGATACAGCCTGTCACCTTGATTCAAGCATTAGCCTAATTACATAAGTTTTGAAAGAGAAAAAAAAATGGACTAAATGCCTTGACACATCAAGCTGAAGTGTCGGCCGTCGTTGGCTATTTTTTTTGGGCTGATTCAGCATGTTAAATAGGTGTCGGAGACAGTAGAGCCCGTTGGTGAGAGAAATCCCTCTGATTGGCAGTTTAGCTCAAGAAGAAAAATGGAAATGAGAAACACAAACAAACAACTTAAGTCGTTATATTAGGTAAGACTATATTTTTAGTTATTGAGCTCTTGCGTAAATGTTTCGTTTTTTTTTGTTTGTTTGTTTTGTTATTTGTCCTTTCAAAATCAGGTTGTGTTGTTAATGTGCTAACTGACTAACAAGCATCTTGATTCCATCCTGTTGCTCCTCTGGTTTCCATTTTTTAATTACCAATTCAGACATCGTTGCCTGTAGTTCTTTGATGTCAGTGAGGTTTGTCTGGGCCTTAAAAATCATGACTAAAACTGGATTAAAATGTTTTGTGTGGTAGTCAACTAAAACTATGAAGAATAAAAATACAATTAATAACAATTTTAAGACTGAATCTAAAATTGCTGCCAAAATCAGCACTATTTGAACCAAGTCATGGAGAGCACAAGAAACTATAAGAGGATACTGTGAAAAAAAGCTCAGTGGTCTCATCAAATATTCTTCAACATTCTTCTTCATGTTGTGAATACAAATGCAGTCAAGAAGATGAGTTAAGTGGGCACTTATCTGCCAGACTATAAGAGACAAGAGGATGGGATTTGATTTTTCAATCACACTAAAACCACACCATCACCACTGGAGACTAGATACATACAAGTATTAATGATTGGAGTCAAGGGTGTCACTCAATGCAAACAATGGAGGTTATGTTCAAATAAAGGTGAACAAGACGTAAAAAACTGAGCAGCACAATCCAAACACAAGCTCAGCTTCCTCAAAAGAAGTAGTGCATGGTCTCTCTCAAGAGAACCACTTCTGTCTGGAGGCAAGAATTCCCAGTGAGTGTCTAGACAACATTCGCCTTTACTCCTCCTTTCTGGTGTGAGACTGAGAACATACAATCTGTTAGCAGCTCTGCATTTACACCCTCCAGCCCTCCATCCCCACAACACAACCCCCCCCTCCCCCTCCTCTCTCTGTGGACCTGTCGCTGTCCTTGGTCCTAACACAGAAACCAGAGCGTGTTGCAACTCTTAAAAGGCAGTTTGTGCAAACTGCTGTGGCCTCGTGTGCGCATGCAAGAACAGAGAAAATCATCTGGAACAGATTGGGAGGGAGGCACGTGGTTTGACGTGTACACCATTCAGACTCCCAGGAAGAGCTGGAACTTAGTAAAGTCTTCTCCCTAATCTATGAAACTGACTGTTTCAGAGTCACAGTGCAAAAAATCTGAATATGAATCAACAAGCCACAGCTGCCTTAAACTCAGACAGGAAGTCTCAGTAAAAACCATCATTAAAGGAATATTTCAGGTCCAAAATGACCATCTGAATATCAATTACTCACCCTGTGTTGTCACCATAACTGCAATATTGCAATACTGCACTATAAGCCAGCCTGCAGAGGATGGCAAGCAACCGCCACAATCACTACGTTCAGTTGACTTTTTTTCATGGGAGAACAGTTTATTTATGCTCTGCTACAAATGCCGGCAGCAGAACAAGGCACTGAGCGTCTATTCTGTAATGTATATTTGCTGGTCTCTTCTCTATGCTGCAGTTCCTCATCACGCTCATGTTTTCCCTAGCCATCCAATCATGGTAGAGGAGGGGTGGAACAAATACCACAAAGACCAAACATCACGTGGCTAAACAACAACAACAAAGAGGGAGAAATCAACAGTGAACCCACACAGACTGAAGGGTCCGTCCTCTCTCCCAAAGTGCTTTAGCCCTCTCTTTGTCCAGAACAAGCACTCTACCTCATGCTGTCATTTTTACTTAGGTGGATATTCTGTATTGTAGAAACTTAGCTGCACACAGGTATCGGCTGATATTTGCCTTGTTGACTGCCATCGGAAAATTGGCAAAAAAGATTAAATTTACCACTGGCAGTAGCTGATGTTTTTCCTGTTGTGTCATGTAAATTTTGCGTAGGCTAAAAAGCTGGACATGAGACTAATATCATCCCTTCCTCGTGGGGACAAAAGAAAACTTGTTTGGGATGAACCCAGATTTTCCCCAGGATGCTGTTGGGATGAAAGAATGCAGTAAACTCACTATTAACACATCAGAGGATGCACCCTATTGTTTCCCTGATAATGTTACATTGTTAACAACAATTTTGTTTTGAGAAAGCTTCTTAACATCAGCTGTTAGCAGCCTGCGCCTAGAACTAACAGCTGACACAGGTTGCATTGAGTTACATTATGATGCCTTTCAGCTCTATTCAGTAAAAGTGAGTGTTGGACAAAGGTTAAGTCTAATGTTCCCATTATGTGATCAAATGTAATCTTGTAAAATTAAGCTTTTGACTAAATACAGCTGTTTGAAGGAGAAAACTGTTGATGTTTTCACAGCAATATATAAATAGATATAAACCCTTTTGAAGCAGTTAATTTTTAAGTAATGGTTTTCACTGAAAAAGAAGAACATTTTAAAGGTTGTTTAAAAATGTGTATGATTAAATTTGTGCTCATTCAAAGGTAATTTAATGAGGGGGATGAATGACTTTAAAACACTCAGGTTATTTTTTTTTATTGTGTGGGTTTCTTTCTTTCCTTGGCACCAAAGGGGGAATAATAACAAGAGAAACAAAATCATCTACAACAACAAATGAACATCGGTACTGGCTATCAACCAAATTCAGAATTTTACAACTGGTGCATCCCTCATAGCAAACAGAAGCAAACAAAGCATCTCAGCTAAAAACCAAATGATAAATAAATAAATAAACAATGATGATACTACTATTACTACTACTACTACTACTAATAATAAACTGCATCCCTTATTGTGCCTTATTGCCCTTCTGTTCTGCATTTAACAATTAACAAGTATTTAATTTGTTCTAAAACTGTGTCATCTTCATCATTCAAAAAGCAACAATACACCCAACAATAGCCTAACAATAAAGCTTATTTATAAAGCACTAAAAGGAGGATAAATGAAGTTAACAAAAAATGGCTGTCATACCGTACATTGCGCTGTTGAGCCTCCCTCAATCCCGGCAGGTGAAATTCCTTCATTGTGACGGCCCTATTCAGAATCTTTAAACGTGACTTGATTTGAATGCGGTGTTAACTTTCATATAATCCTTTGTGGTTACATGTTTAAAAGTCATTGCATGAATATATAATTGACACCCTATAAGAGGCTATTTAATGTAGCCTGAATAAGAAGTAAAAATGTTGTGCAAGCTAGACAAAAGTAAATATCCATGTAAATGACCAAAAAGGGAAAGTAATGTTTAATAAACTAAAGAACTGACCTAGAGATTTACATTAATGAATAAAAGAAAATAGCGCTGGTCTCTAAATGTCTCTAATTTTCAGATGAAACAGGAGGTTATTCTGGTGACAGCAAACTTTTGGGTTTTGAGAATTAATTATATCCGTTAAAATGAAAAAGTCTTCATGGGCACACGTTCTCACCGTTAGATGTACAAAGAAAGGCACACACACTTAAAAATAATTTCCTTTTTGTCCCTTGCTCAAATTTTCATTAGGGTATAGCACTTAATTTTTGTAAACTAGAATTATTTGACTCTTGTACAACAGCCAGGCCTGATTCATTCAGGGTAGCTCCAATACAGTGAATTGAACAAATTATTACTGAAGTAGGTCTCAATCCAACCTCAAGGTTTCTCGCTGACCTCTCTGACATCTTTTATTGGTAGCAAAAAGTTCATTACTGTTGTTTCCGCACAGCAATCCCAACTTTCAGGGTCCTTGACCCAAAACACCTCAATCATTGCGAAAAATACAATTGTATATTCGAAGAGCTACAGAGCTAGCGAAATTTGGTTTAATTGAATTTTTATTGGAATGCATGAATATGATCACTGTCTGTAGAGTTATTCAAAACTTATATTTTGTGGTCCTTGGAACTGTTTAATGGAAGTCTTGTTTAACTTACCATGAGGTTATTAGGGGCAGGCCTCTCTTTGGGTTGCCGCCGCATACTGAAAAAAAAAAAAAAGAAGAGACATACAAGCAGTCAATACTCAGCCACTATTCAGACCGTGTTTCTAAGTGTGCGAGAGACGTTTTTGTTCTAACTTTCATTTCAACGGCATAATTTTCGTTTAGAAATTAATATTCAAGAGGACGCTCAAATCCTTTCATGCCACAGAAACTGAAAGAGAGGGCTTGACAGACAATAAACACTATAACCCAACAACATAGAACATTTATTTCAAACAGACTCATTTAATTAATATTTCCAATTTCAATTAATATTTCTTATGATTCAGAACACTAAAAATGAAGCAGTTGCCATGCTGGCGGTGAATTTATGTGTATTTTTCTGTGTGTGTGTCCTCTACAGTATGTATTTGTACACCTTCTATAAAACGACCTATATCGGGGACTTTGAGGAATTAGTGCAGGGGCCTGTCTGCAGTTCGTCATGCAACTGGTTTATGTATCACAATGAATGGGCCATGACCCTCTAAGAATAGCCTGGGAGAAGATAATGCCAGGGCAGGTACCTCAGTCTGTCCTGAGAGAGAGGTGCCCTGTTTCAGTAAATAAAGCAGGCATGGGGGATAAACAACAGATGGTACAAACACACACACGCTCCCCCACACACACTGCTTGCATGTGTTTTAGGTGTGTATGTACATGTTTGTACAACTGTAAAGGTTACAAGAGGCTAATGAATCAGACGCAAACGCAGGGTAAACATTGTCTTTGTCCTATTTTATCGGATAAATCAATCATTCCTTTTTATTCAGCAGCACTGAATATCATAGCTAAAACCATTGCAACCACAACGCATTAACACACAAGCAAATGCACTTTAATTGTATACCATTATACCTTTGATTTGCCTACAATAATTTGGTTAATCTATGTTAAATGCAGCTTGTGGTCTTTGTAATTGTTCAGTCTGGCTCCGTGGGGCTCAGATGGCCGACTGTGCAACACATATTAAGCTATTATGAACTAGAATCCCAAACAAATGCACTACGCAGTCAAAAGCCATTGAAAACACACACAATTCCATCTGAAAATCTGAAGATGTTAAATAAAGTAATTTCGGTGTCTGTCCTTCTAAAAAAGAAAGCGCGTTAAGCAGTAACTGACTCACCACTGAGTGATGAAGTGGACAAACTTCTCACTGAACTGGCCGACAGGAAGAACCGGAGGATCCTGTGAACAATATAATTCAGACAACAAGCAACATTTTAATCTGGTAACTCACTGCGATGACTGAAAAATCCTAACACATTAGTGCACATGATTCAAATGGGGAAAAAAATTAAGGGTGGTTTCCATCAACAGGTATTTAAAACTAAGATTAATCCTTTCCAGTTTGAAGTGGATTTTGGAAAAATTCTATTAGAGAACTGTCCATTGTTTTTAATGTTTCTCAAATTAAAAACCCACTAGTCCTACTACTACAACTCCGAAAAAAAAGATCAAAATTCAGACTAGTTCTTAGTCATACGGCTTGCAATAAATAAAGAAATTACAAGGAATTGATTAAAAGATGATAATTAACTCTAAATGAAAGGATTTTGTAATTAAAATAAATCACGTGTAAAAATAACCACAAGAAATAGAAATCAAGTCCATATCTCAGAGGAAAGATGGGAAAACAGGGGGAGGGAATGGAACATGCAATATTTCCACGGACTTGCCCGTCAGATGTGATAATTAAGATAATTTAATATAATATTAAATGTACTTATGTCTTTCATGGGTATACTCAAGAATGTGTGTGAATATAGGTGTATACATGTGCATGCACACACCCGTTTGTCTTGGTGTGTGTATGTGAGTATTTATGGCACATCATCATCGAGTCCTGTGTTGGTAAAATGTATCTTCTGACGTAAATTTATTTCAGTATATTATATCCTATGGAATGATATTTATTTCACCAGTTAAATTATATCCTTTGAACTCATTTATGTGAACAGTTATATCTGTGTTTTGATGTGTTTAATTTTTATATTTCTTCATATTTTTTCACCATCTTTTTCCTCTTATTTTTTAAATTTACTTTAATTAATCAATTTTTTTTAAATATTTTTACAGGAACACTGCACATTAATAAATATTGCTGTAAATGTGCCAGTGTTAGCCAAAGAATAATTTGCAACTGTCATCCCTGGGCTAGGCGTTAAGATAGCCACTAAAACATAAAGACATAAAAGCATGCAAACAATTAAACGCATGAATCAAAACATAAATATAAAATATGCCATATGGTTAGCACTTTAAAGGTACATAAACCAGACAATTCTACATGAGCAATAACCTAACAGACACAGGTATGTGCAACAAGATATAAAAATCAGCAGACAAGAAACCGTTAGAAACATTAGCAAACCAGACAGATACATACAACAAGAATTTTATATAAGAGGTAGGTGTCATGAAATTAAGAGAAGTTTCCCCAATGTAAGAGATCATACTTCAGCAGTATATTGCACTGACGATAAGTTTTGGGATTAATATCCAAAAGTTTAAAAGCCTGTTTATACATGAACTATATAGGTTTTAGGATTGGATTATTGGTATGAGACTAGGTGGTTAAACAGTATGTAATATGTGGGCCAATCATGGTATGAAAATACGTTTTAGCAGCTTCAGATGTAAGGTTGTTTTGTACGTATTTTATGTTGTACAAACTGAATTTGACTTTTTTAATTGTCTAATGGCACTTGCCCTTTCTAAAAAAAAAACCCACCATGGAATCTCTTTATATATTCACATTAAACATAAGTCTGTGAGCCATTTATTGACATCGACCATTGTTTGTATAGCTTTAGAGCAGACTCTCCAGTGTTTTCTGCCTGAACATAAATTACTGTGTCATCTGCAGACATCTGTATGTCAGCCCTAACACATGCTGATGGTAAATCACTGACTTACAGGCTGAAGAGGAGAGGACCCATCATAGAGCCTTGGTGCACACCAATACTATAATTAAGCACAGATGACAATTCACCCATAACCTTTACACATTGGATTCTGTTTAGGTAAGATCTGAACCTGCATAAGGTGTCAGAAGAATTTTTTTTTTTTTGCCATTTTGGTAATCAGTGTAGAATGATTTACAGTGTCAAAGGCTTTCCTAAAATAATGAAATACAGCTCCAATAACGCCCCCCTTATTTAATTTGACCTTGATATTTTCTGCCAAAAAAACAAACAAACAAAAAAAAAAAAACAGTTGGCTGTTGCAGTGGAGTGATGGGCTCTGAAGCCATGCAATTAGTTTTTCTGCTGCACATGTCTCTGAGACTTTGGACAAAATCGAGAGACTGCTTAATGGCTTGCAACTGTTGACACTGGCAGTATCACCCACTTTAAAGATGGCCGACTTTCAGACCCCATGATATATCTTCTGATCAAAAGACACATTAATAATCTTGGTGATGGGGTATGAAAGTGACTCTTTAAACTTCTTAAGGAACACAGAGTCCGATCCAAACAAGTCCATCACCTTATGTACAACTGTTTTTGAGATAGGTGTTAAGTTAAAGCCTGGTTGTGTCTCATCCACAGGCAAAGAACTGGCGGGCCCAGTGTTAACACTCAAGGTTGAGGACTTGAATAACAAGAATAGGCATTAAAAATGGTCCCAATTTTCTTTGAGTGTTGTGTTAAGTTG
>JAPZEB010000001.1:35129388-35139540 GCA_029783705.1 Chaetodon striatus
TATATATTTAAATTAAATTCAGTGTACCCTTTCCTTCACTTATCATATCAATGAAAAAGTTGGTATTAGCCTTTCTAATTTCTTTGGTGGCCTTTAATGATTTGTAACCCCAGTAATACTACGTCATATAATTTCCTTAAAATGAGATAACAAATAATAAAATAAAACTAAGATTAAGATTAATCATAGTTTTTTATTTTGGAATTATTAAACACAATTAAAACTTAATCTTACCTGTGTTGTGCAATTAACAGTAAATTAATAAAAACAGTTTAATAATGCTTAATTAAAACATTGTAAATTAGTGTAAACCTTCATAAAATGCTGAATTGGTTGTGCACCAAAAAAATCAAATTGTCATTTAACTTTGGGTTCTTGTTTTTCTGGTAGGAAATAAATAAAAAGTAATTGATTTTTGTCCACTAGTGACAAAAAACACAGAAATAAATTTACAGATACGCAGCCACTACCGAGTTATTGTGGCCACCAACTGCCATCTGCAGACCATCATTAAAACTGAGTTTTTAAGGAGCGAAAAGTTGCCGTTTCTACAAGTGCTTATTGAAAAAAGGCAAGGTCCCAAAGGTGGAGGAGTTAAATAAGATCAACACAAAATGGTTTATGTCATTATACAATTACTGATACAACATACTGCACGTTCAAAGAGTATATACAACATTGAAAAGCCTGGATCCGCTAAGGTTCAGAGTTAAGTACCTTTCCTGTAGGAACACTTTGTGTCTGATCTCAAGGCTGCACGCTCCACTCTTTATCGTCTGAATTCACCGTATTCATTAGCAATCAAGTTAATGTACAATACCTGCTGGGTGACACAACATTTGTCTCGCAGGGTCAACCAATCAAAAGATCTGGTGATTCAAAAGGGTAAAAATGCTAATTCAAAAGAAACTACTGTATATTGGAGCTGCCACTGTGGTTTTCACAGGTACCAGACTCTTAAATTTAATGATTTTCAAGACCTTTTCGAGATAGTTTTGACCAGTGTGAGGGATTTTTGGAAAAAATATCTTTTTCTGATTCAAGCATTGCAATATTAAGTTAAGAAGTATGAATGTAGTTCCGTGCAGAGGTAGGTTTTATGTAGGAATATGGTTATTTGAGTAAGTTAGGTTAATCTACATTTTGCCAACAGGTAAGTGAAAGTATGAAGTAAAAAGAGACAGTATTTGGTTCAGTAGTAGATTTAAAGATTTTTACCATCAGAAATAAGGACTTTCACACACTTAATGACTCATTTTGACAAAATTTAACTAAAAGACAACTAAATGAAATTACATAAAATGTTTGTACCGATTAAAACCTCAAAAATTCAAATTTAAGTCCATTCAATGACTTCTAGGGCCTACTACTTATAAAATTGATTTTAAGTCATTTAAAGACATTTTAAGGACTTACAGACACACTCTGTCATGGTTTGGATTTATACCACCATCACTGTACAGAGCCTCGTGCTGAAATGGCTAAAAGATGACAGTCGTAACAGGTATACAATTTATCTATAATTTTCAATAATATTATTACAAATTCTTAGACTTATTCTTGTAATCAACTTGTATACAGGTTACTTTGTGATATTCAGGAGATTAGGAGTGACATGTTTTGCATGCTTCGAGAAAAATGGTCTGTTGACATACACTATGGTATGGACCAAAACCAAAGCTACAGTGTTGAACCTTATGTGAAGTATGATCTAAACAAAAACAAAGATCACTGTGTGCACAGTTGCGCTCAGGAACATAACTAATAGCCTTGGAGACAGGAAGGTTTAATGCCACCCCAGAGGAGGACAGAATTTGTTTGTTGTGTAATTTAGGTAGAGTTGAGAATGTGGTTCATTTCTCGTTTTACTGTCCTGCATATGAAGACATAAGGAGTGTTCTTGTCAGTAAGATGACCTCTGTCTATGTTGACTTCTTTTGGCTGGATGAAAAATTTGAGTTTTGTTTCAGAGAGGGAACCTTTTCTGTGGTTGAATTTCTCTGCCAGGCTTGAGATAGAAGGTAGAGTATTCTCTTTGTGGACTGAGTAGTTTAATAACATGTATTTTTGATTGTTATTGACACGTTATTTTGATGGTGTCTTGCCATGAGGGTTGGGCACATGTAAGTGTCTATGACACACAAAAAAAATATCAATCAAATCATATCAATCAAATACATATGAGTTTAACTGCACTGAGCCTTCAATGACGCACCAACTTGTTGACAACTGACAAAACTTGACTGATGTTTTTGTAAAATATAACGCTGATTGAAACATCCTTGACTTTATTTTCCCTGTGGCACCGGCGGCACCAACAGTCATGGCGCTGCTCAGAAGCACACAGTATGTCTTCAGAGTTTGGCTAACATGAGAGGATAGCTGGTAAAGTGATGGCAACAACAAGGCACAATTTAAAAAAAAAGCTGGATGTTTGGATCTACGTTACTTACAGTATAAGGCTGTGGAGATAAAGAGCGTGTCGTGATGTTGGGAAAAGGCTTTAAAATACTACAAATCTCAAGAGAAACCTGAGTTTGCACATGGGAACAGGTAATTAAAGATGTTGAAAACTATGTTAAGCTGTTCTGGTGAATTTCTGAATAATGGCGATTCATGTATGAGACATTTCTTGACTATTATCTCTTTTTTTGACATTGTGGTTTTTCACTCTATCACTCTGAGGGAAGGTGTGTGAGAACGCTTTGTGCAGTCTGCTTCGCTGTGTCAAAGCAACAATGTCTTTCAAGGAAAGAGTGATGTTTTTTTTTTACTTTGTTTCTGAGGTTTTTACTTTGGATTTTGCTGTATTAAGCTGGGAAGGAGTCATAAGATGCTCAAGCTCACGGTAGCCTTGGCAGGTCTTATAACAGCATTTTAAGTTATGAAAGAGGAGATTTTTGCCTTTGTTATCAAAAAAATTACTGTCGCTGTTTCACGGCTGAACTTGCCTCTTCACCATTAATGTTTTTTACATTTTTTTTTTTTTTAAAGAAAAGAAGCATCTTTTTTTTTTTTAAATCTTACGAGATTAATCAAACATTATTGTTCTTACAGGTAGAATCAAAACTTTTTTAATTATTAAAATGTCCGTGGCTCTTTGTAACTAACAAGAGACCACAACTGACTCAAAATATGAGGGTGGAGAAGACCAAATGTGACTAAAACTCACATGTACATTTCATCTCAGGGCTAAGAATAAATCTTGTGGCCAAAAAGAACAACAGTAAGGTGTGTGTGTGTGTGTGTGTGTGTGTGTGTGTGTGTGTGTGTGTGCTTGTATCAGGCTTGTGACATGTCGTCAATGGAGGGTCTATGAACCGTGTCATGTAGAACAGCTGGGCTAAGACTGACCCTTTATTACTGCCCCTCACCTCATTACTCTGTCCGTTTCCCTGTTCTCACTCTGCTTCTTTTATTTCCCTACTTTTGGCTGTCATATTTATGTTTATTTTTATCTTCAATATCCTTGGAGAAAAACTACTGACCACTGCTTAGCAACAGCTGCACCATATTAACACCTGTGTTCTCTTTCTTAGTCACAATGTCTGTTAACTCCAGAGTGAAACTGTGTGTGAAAAGCAACAGCAGTTTTTGATGAATTTGTTTACATGCACACTAATACTTCACTATCATTACTAATATGACAATATTCTGAATTTGATAGGGGTCATGTAAACAGCTTATTCTGTTTGGATATTCCAAATCAGGCCATTTCCCCAAATGTAGCATTTCCGAATGAGCTTTATTTGGATTTTAGGAGCATTATTTGGACTTCTATACAGCACATTCACAATATGTGTCTCAACTGGAGTTTTTGCTGCAGTTTGTGACAGATGGCATCTTGCTGGTTTACGGTCAGCTGTGTGCGTTGTCATGGATACGCAGTACACCAACCACCCAACAATTTGTAAAGCTGGGGTACAGATGCATGCCCAAAAGAAAAGCCCACATTTCTGGTCTGAAGGAAAAACACACCTACTGGGCTAGAGCCTGGAGCCTATCCCAGCCGACATTGGGCCAGAGACGGGATGCACCCTGGACAGGCCGTCACACTATCACAATGAACGACTATTGCAATGAAAGACAGACAACCATTCACGTGCACATTCACACCTATGGGCAATTTTAGTGTCACCAATTAACCTTGTCTACATGCTTTTAGACTGTGGGGAGAAGCTGGAGAAAACCCACGCTGAACATGAAAACTCCGTACAGAATGGCTCCCCGACCCTGAGGTTCGAACCCTCCACCCTGGGTTCAAACTAGGTACCCTCTTGCTGTGAGGCATCAAAGCTAACCACTGCAGCACCCTGCTGCCCAACAAGACCATTAGTGCAATATTAATTTTCATTAGCCACATAAACAACTTAGTCATAATATTGTCTTTTTGGAATAAGGGCAAAAACCACAATATTTTGTGCATGTAAACATAGTCAGTGATAAGATAGACAGGGTTAAAGTGATACATATGTTTATAACAATGAAATGGTGGAAGAGACTAATATGGCAAAATCTATATTAATATTTTTGTTGTTTAAAAAAAAAACACTGTAGCACTAAAATACGTAAATGTCAAAAATACACAGGCTCATACCTTGTGACTGTAAAAACTGGCATTAAGTAAAACTCCAGCAATACTGGATCACTAAAATCTTTCTATATGCAACACTGATTGTTGAAATGTAAGATATTCATACACACCAAATGTGCACAAAATAGAAGTTTATCTCAGGCACTATCAGACTAAATCACAACTAAAATGACCAGTGGGTTAATAGCAGGTGTAAGTCTGTAAGATTTAAAATATGCACAGCGGTGACATCCAATGACACAAACAAAGATATGAACAAAAATACACAAAGCACTCAGATATGCACAAAAATCATAAAGCCTGGGTCCACAACCAGGCGTTTATTCAAATGCAGGGAATTAAACCTCTTTACATCTGAAGCCCTGCTGCGCCATTAAAAACACCTCTGGGCAGTGTTCGCTATTCCTTAATGCTCTGATCGGCAGGCTCCCGCAAAGCATGATGCATGAACCCATTTAAATTAACAAAGGAATGGGTTCCCCTCTAATCTTACTGCACTTCACAGTTCTGCCGCCGCTTGGATGAGCAATATATCATAGCGCATGCACATACACACACAGGCATGCACAAACAAATGCCCTTGAGCACTGCACACCACAAGCCTGAGTGTACACTCCGTTTAGAGGGAGAGTACCAAATAATTTGCAACCACTGTACTACGGTGTATACACAAACACACACATGCAGAAAAACAGGATCAATTGGACCCACAGTTTGTGCAAAGTGTCGACTACGAAACTAATTTATGTGTTGTGTAGGCTAAATCTGATACAAAATCTGTCTCTGCACTTTCCCCACATATTTGCATGCACATGCACCTTTTTGCAGGCACAAACACTAACACACATTTATGCATGTATTCATGTCTCCAGCTGAGAGGAACACCGCTGCAGCTTTGATGTGGCAGCAGGCGATGGCACAAAAGACAAGCAGGCTGATGAAAGTGGCTAGTCTGAGTGAATTATTCCTCTGGTTGTCAAAGCGCTCCACTAAGAGACAGAACACACACTACGAGGGTACAAGGGTACAAGTAAATATACATGTCATTGCCATGAAGCAATTATTAGGCAAAATTAGATCAGTAATTACAGGCTTGAAAATAAAGTGGGAGTTCTTTATTAGTGGAGCCACTTGCTATTCAACAAACAGAGCAGAGAGGTACATTAATGAGGGTGGACAGCAGACAGATGGTGGGAACAACTACAGACAACTTCTTGTTTAGGACCTAGGCTGAATAAGGTGAGCGTGTTTCTCTGTCGTACACTAGTACCAAGTAACATTTCAAAAGAAGCACTGGATAATTACTCATGGTGTAAGAACACTTACATGCACCTAAATGGAGGATGGCAAATAAACTGACATTAAACATACATGAGGTACCACTCTTTGGCCTCAGTATACTATATGTATTTTATTATTTTTCTTTTTACCTAGAGCTGTTTATCAGTATAGACTGTTTTGGTGTGAGTTGCCAAGATATCGGCCATAGAGAAGTCTGCCTTCTCTTCAATATAATGTAACTGGATAAGGATGACCAACAGACCTTCCAGTGAGTAGTTTCATGTAGGACCAACCATATCATTATGTAGAAGGAAGCATGCATCAACACATGGACGAGAGGCTTGTGCTCATGATATATGTTAATGGCGTCCTCCTCAGCTGAGCTGTAATGTTAGCTAGTTCAGTGGTGCTAGGTGAGCTAGCAGTAGATTCATGCTTTCTTCTGCACAGTGATACAGTTGGCGGGGGTTTTTTGGTAGAAAGAAAACACTTCCTACATGAAACTGCTCACAACAAGGTCTGTGGATTCTCTTGTATAACCAGGTCATGACTGCTGGAAACAGACATCGCTGTTGAGTTTTTCAAATGGTTTTTGGTGTGTTGAGAACCACGAGCCGAGTGTCATCTAGTTCCCTTATGTTCAAAAGAAGGCAGATATCTCTATGGCTAATATCTTCAACACTTGGCAACTCACACCATAAAATCTAGATAGGTAAAGAGCACTACAAATAAGAGGAAAAGGATTAGGGTGAACTGTCCTTGTGAAGCAAAAACATGTCCATCTGTCTGGTAAGATGTGACCTGATTGTGACCACTCTTTGTCTTCTGTGTTACATTTTATCTTGTTGATGTCATGATTTTCAAGGCCTCTCTCCTTGCCACATAAAAATACTTAAGAATCTGTATTTCTCCGCGTGTGCCATCTTTATTTATGAGATTCACTCAGGTAAAAACTGAAATCCTTTGTGTGTCTGTTAATCTGTCTACCTTCTAATTGCTAAGCCTAATTTTCTTCTCCTTATTTATTTAGTCTTTATTTTGAACCTCGTGAGACTCGGATCTTTATTTCAGTCTATCTCAGCCGTGCCTTGCCGTGTGTTTGTGTGTGATAGAAAAACAAAGGGGAAAAAAAACAGGGAGGCAGACTGTTACACTCCACCCCCCATCACACACATACCTCTAGCTACAATAATATTAATGATCCACTCACAGGAGCCTATTACTCATTCAGCCATTAAAGCAACTTTCAAATCCCCAGTGGATAAGTCACACACAATATCAAAGCATCACGATCAAAGGAAAAAAAAGTATTTGGATCACAACTACAGTATGAACTAATGGGCAGTACTTACTAAATGTCAATGAGTCAGGTATAATTTATCACACCTGCCATGATGTTGAAGTCAGGTGTGTCTGACTCAATTAAAAATACCTTAGCATTAAATTAACTACTCCATAGGATCAGTGCTAGTCCATAATGCCTCAAGTTCTACAAGTTGTACAATAATAATAATAAACTTTATTTATACAGCACTTTTCAAAGCCTATAGTCTTGAGCCGGGACTAATGTACAGCCTGCCTGAGGATATGAGGCTGCACTCATATGGGAGCAGCAGTTTAGTAATATCAATGGAAGCTGGTCCAAGTCCTTTCAAAGTAATCAGTGAAATCTTATTAAAAAAGGCAAAAAGTTGCCTTTTGTACTAAATAAAAGCATGAGATAATGTTTTGACTTTAAACAATCTAATGGAAATAGTATAAAGGCACAAATAACCTTGCCAAGTTCAGACTGAGAGAGAAAAGACCTGATATTTAAGATGTTCCTCAGTTGATAAAAACTGACTGAGCAACTTTTGTGTCTTGTTCTTCAAATGAAAGGTCACTGTCAAATATTAAACCCAGGTTTCTGGCTGCAGGTTTGACATTTGGATACAGGGAGCCACAATGGTTTTGTAAAACTGGGACAGACTTTGGAGGATCAGAGAGAGTGATTTCAGAACTGTTTTCATTTAGCTGAGAAATGTTTGGGGGCGTCCAGCACTTTATTTCTGACAGACAATAATAAAGATGATGACTCATCAAAATTGTCTTTTCAAAGGTTTCAAATGGGCCATAAATTTGCAATTCATCTGCATAACAATGGAACAGAATTTTAGGCTTATGTAAAATATGCCCCAGCGGCTGCAGAACAACAGGGGGCCAGGGATGGAGCCCTGGGGAACACCAAAGGCCAGACAAGCTAACAGAGAAAATATGTGATTTTTGAGATGCCCCTCAGTTGATAAAATATGACTGAAAATCTTTTGTGACTTGTTTTTCAAATAAAAGGTCATTGTGTAATATTACACCCAGGTTTCTGGCAGCAAATTTGACTTCTGTAGACAGGGAGCCAAGATATTATGGCAAAACTCTGGAGGACTGGAGTGCATGATTTCAGATTTGATTTCATTTAGCTGGCGAATGTTTGGGGACATCCAGCACTTTCTTTCTGACAGACAATAGTGAAAATAATAGCTTATCAAAATAGTCTATCGGTTTTAAATGGGAAATAAATCTAAATTTGTATAACAATGGTTTTGAATTTTGTGTAAATGCATGACATATCCCAGTGGCCGCAGAGTAACAGGGGGCCAGGGATGGAGCCCTGGGGAACACCACAGGTCAGACAGGCCACAGAAAAGGAGGCATCACCAAACACTACAGAATAAGGTGTTTGATAAATAAGATTTAAACCAGTCTAGAAGAGTTTCCATGATGCCTACCCACGTTTCTAGGTGATCCAATATAATGGTCAACTGTGTCTAATGCTGAGCTGAAATCGAGAAGAATTAAAATCAAACAATCAGCTGTAAGAAAAACGTTGTTATTTTAATGATGTCCTGGACTGGAAACAAACTAGGGACACTAATATAGAGCACTTCTCTGGGTATTCTCCTGCACACTGAACTGTATGTAGTTCCTAAACCTTTAAATTCTCTCTGAGCGACTTCATCTTTCTAAAGAGTGCTTATCCTCTTGTCTCCTCCTCCAAAGCACTGCATTAGCTGGGACAGTAAGGCAGTGCTGGCTCACTTGGGACAACATAAAAATGTTCTTTCGCCTCAAGGGGAGGAACAGGACAAGGCACAGGAAAAAGAGTTTTGAGTGATGCCTCTGTCTCGCTGACTAATGAACAGTTCAGGCGGGTCAATCCATTACAACCAAAAGCATTTAATTATTAATTACGGCCAAATCTATAGGCAGTTAAGGACAAGTGACATTGTATGTTTAATGTGCGATATGGCTGGTAGTGGTGTTGGGGGGGCTGGTTTAGGTGTTGTAGCATTTTTGCTATTATTGTATGTCAGCAAAGAATTTAAAAAAAGAGAGAGAGAGGAGGGAAGGGTTGCTGCTTCGATGGGAATGTGGTGAGCTTACACAGTCATGTACACAGACACAATAAAATAGCGAGTCCATACATTCAGATGTCGAAAAACTGTGTGTGCGTGGGGAAAAAGAGAACATTTCAGTAGATGAACTCACTATAAAGAGGGTAAAAAAAAGGGACGACATTTAAACCTTATTTCTTTATAAACTTATGTAATGTGTCACTGCTCTGTCTATTCTTCATAATGAGATCTGACCATGTTTGGCTTATTTACAATGTTGAAATGAATTACAAGCACAGAATTATTAAATCATTGGAAAGTGGAAGAGACTAAATGAAAAATCGAGGGCACAGTAAAATGTTAAACAACCAAACAAACCATCACCTGTTTTATGCATCTTAAAAATCCTTTATCATTCATCAGCTGCACGGGGAAGCCAAATACAAGGTTATGCAGACAGTGTGCATAACAAAAATGTTTGGGTGAACAAAAGATAGGCAATTTGTTTTCAGAGCGGACAGACATGTTGGTTAAAATGACAGCTTATGGAAAAATAAAAGTCAGCTTTTTTGTGTTGCTGTGTTATGTGCTCATCTTTGTTACTCTTTGCGTATTCAAGTTTTTGTATGGTCTCACTGTTGCTTTTATACATAGTTTGTTTATATGTTGTGTGTACATTGTGAAAGAAAAGATGCTACTTATTTATTGGCTAAGCACAATGGTCTTGAGCGCTCATGTCATTATTAGTCTCTTTATTTTTTGTGTTTGTGTGAGTTTTATGTCTTCTAATATAGAAACGTGAACACCCAGTGCAGTCGTATGAATAGTCCTGGTTAAACAAATGCTTTGGTATTGGCTCTGTAGCATGCAGAAATCAGAGCTGTGTTGCTGTGTGTGTGTGTGTGTGTG
>JAPZEB010000001.1:35139640-35153930 GCA_029783705.1 Chaetodon striatus
GTTAAACAAATGCTTTGGTATTGGCTCTGTAGCATGCAGAAATCAGAGCTGTGTTGCTGTGTGTGTGTGTGTGTGTGTCACTCATGACAGGTCCAACCTCTACAGTAATGTGCGTGTGCATATGTGTATTGCCTGAGGCAGTTGCATAGGGTGAAGGGTTGAGTGAGTGGGGAGCAAAGCCGCCTGAGTGGTTTGCTTCATTAGGAAACAAAATATAAGCTTTCCGGGCCATTAGGACTGACTTTAGATGCAAAAGCACATAAGACGACGACTCACCTCATCAACGATGCATTGCAGTAACTGGAGAGGCTGGAAGAGGAGAGACACAGGGAGATGAAAAAAAAAAACAACAACATACGCCTACATGGAATTTCTTGGCAATAGGGAAAATCAATAGTGTGATAAAAAAAAAAAGTATCTACTTAGATTAATCAAATGCAGCGAGCTCAGGCAAAACAATCCTTCAGCTCCTGCATGTTTTTATTATTCCATAATGGCACCTAATGTAATACAGCAGTTTAAGCATGATCTAATATTTCATTGCAAAAATGCAATTTGAGTGTTTTTTTTTTTCCCAAATGAGAGAGCCAACCAAGAGTAACACACTACAGTGTGGGAGACCTCTATTTTATTTCTTCCTTTTCTAATGCAATAAAACTTACCATTAAAGATCCTTGGTTTTTCTGGATCTGTAGGGCAAGACAGAGAAGAGGGGACGAGGCAATATGTAATTAGCGTGTCATAATCAAGACGATGCACTTGGACACATTATGATCACTAGGAGAAAATTATTGCTTTCCTGTTGGCAATTTGTGAGTATGCGTTAACACCATTTACATAATGAAAACACACAAATGTTAATGGCCTTGTTCTCATTTGTGGAGAATGGGGGTAAAAGATCCACTAATGCTAATTTTCAGAGTAGTACTTTATTCATACCCTCCAGGTTATCTAGATGTGCTGGGATGTAGTCGAATAACTGTTACAAACAGCATGAGCAAGCTTTGTAATGAGCATGCTCATTGGTGTCAATTTCACAGGTGCAAAACCGACAATTAACAGGCCAGGACATCTTAAGCTACCTACATATGTGATGATAACAGAGTACTGCAGGGATGAATTTTTTGTGAGCCGATGTGGAAGTTAGCATCGCCCTGGTTCTCTTGTGAAAAAGCCAAAAGGATTTTTCCATTAGATTTTGGAATACTGCAAAAAAATAAGCTCTGCCGCAAACAAAAGTTTATGATGCTTACACATTTTGTTCAACAAGGTAATCTTCACAAATTAAAACCGCTTTTATGGTTTTTGAAGCATGAATGAAGTTAAGAGCTACCGTTAGGCTGGAAACAAACTACACTACAGTCGCACGACTTAACGTCGCCACCACAACAAGGCTGTAAAGCCGTGTTAGTCGTGATGATGTTCTTTAGTCTTAGCCACTTATTACCAACCGTCTTTTTCAAGACACATAAAAGCTACAAAATTCACGAGTGGTGTATTTACTGATGTTTTTAACGTCATAAGGCAAAGCGTGAAAGTCTCTTAAGCTTGTGTTAACGACAGATGTTATTTTGGGCATCTAACTAAAAACAAAAATCCATTGACTTCAAGATGAAGGAAACAGGAGTGCTAAAATGCGAACTCATTACTGGGTTTTAGGGCTCATTCCTGCATCACTCTATAGGGGTTAAGCTGTGAATTGTTTGGACTACACAAAAAGGAAAAAGGGATCTGATCTGAGTAGAATAGATCTTTGAATATGCAGACAAAATAATCCCAAACAACCTATAATTAGGGGAAACAAAGCACAGAAAAAGATGTCAGTTCAATACTTACTTCACTTACTAAATGTACTTTCCATGGTCACAGTCAAAACATATTAAGGGAGTGAGTCCTTAAAAAAATGAGCTACAATAGAGAGTTTTAATTTGGAAGATAGAGACACAGCCTCTGAGATAATGTCTGAAAATGTAAATGGAAGTGACACAGCAGTGACACTGTAGAGAGCACTTCCTACTTAAAACCCTCAGGGCTGAATTCATCACAAAAATCTGTATTAATTTCTTTAAAAAAACAAAACTACATTTATAACTTCATCATATAGACCAAGTGATATAATGCCTAAAAACTAGGCTCAGCCAAATGTCTTAGAATGTTTGGTAAATAAATTGCTCATTTCTCCGGGTCTTTTGACAGTGCATTAGAGCACTTATTGATTCACTCAATTAAATACAGGTTTTCACACTCTGCAAATACCAAGAGACTCCTAAACTGCCTCTATATCCAGTTTTGCCTGATTCAGACACATTAAAGGCAACTATGGAAAACTAATTTGTTCAGAAATAATTACTAGGACAAAATTGCGTGCTGCTCCAGGGGTTGAAATTGGATAGTGGGAGACTAACTTATTCAAGCATAATTGAGCACTTATTCTTCTTGTACTAGGTAGCTTGACCACATATCAAAGAGAGAGCTTTAAAAATACCTCCCTATCTTTCCCTCTTAGCAGTCTCTCATCACTGTGGGCTGATTATCTGGTAGACATATTATTATCTGCATGTTCATCCTAAGGGTAAACTTTGTTAATATGACTTTTATATTTAGAAAAGACTTGCCAATAATACATGTCTTCATGTTTTCTTCTGATAACTGATCTAAGATGAACACAAACTGCAAGGATGTTGTGTTTGCTGCAGATGCTCCTGTAGGACTGTGTATGAGAGTGTCTATAACTGTATCCCTAAACACCATCTGTTGTTGTATCAAGCATCAGCTTCTTGTTCCTCTGACTTGGACAGCCCTTTTACAAGTGACTTTGTACTGATTTATGATCCACATCAAGCTTTTTTCGGTATTTGAAAATATCACAGTGGACTCAGTGTGAAAATAAGAAGTCACACTTTTCAGATGTCAAATGATTTCTGTTCCTTTCAAGAGCAACTCAATAAACACTTCTAAAAGATCAGATGGCTGTTTCTCTCCTCAAAGATTTCAAAGATATTTCTTCAAAGGTCAGAAATCTCCTACAAAAGGCTTTTTGATCAAATCGTCCATTTGAACAAAGGTTGAGATGCACGTTTTGGTTATGGTCAAAGGCAGTCCCACTCTGGCACCATGGAGCTATCACTATAAGAGGAGGGAAAATGGTGACAGGTCCTTTTCTCTGTTCTTTTCTTTACTGTTAGGTCGACAACAATTAAGTCACTGTGTTAGCGCTACGCTGAGATTATGCAGCGCTTCTCTGATGAAAACATTTCACTCTTTGCCAGAAGCTTTAATACTGCCAAACTGGTGGTAAATTAAGATTCGCATCACCTGTTTTATGCATCTTAAAAATCCCTTATCATTCATCAGCTGCGCGGGGAAGCCAAATACAAGGTTATGCAGACAGTGTGCATAACAAAAATGTTTGGGTGACAATAATTAGCATGGTAACACATTGTTAGAGATGTTGTGTAGCTTTACATACATTAGATTGAAAAGGCAAGGCTGATATTAATTCACAGTTTATTAAGTAATCTAAAGACTAAAAGGGAAGCCTAATTAACCCTGTCTGCTCAAAGTTGTTTGTATATTTCTAAACTGCTTTCTTAATTATGTTATTGTGGCAACTTAATTGCTGCATGGATACTGTTTGGAGGCGTTTCTTTCAGGTAACGAAACACTGCATTTAAGTACTGCGTAGGCTTCATAAGGACTTAGTCAGGGAGTATGGTGGGTGCACAAAGTGCAGGATTTTGACACAACAACCTTGGGTTTGTCTCCAGACTCTTGTCTTCGGTTTAGGCAACAAATACACTTCAGTTAAGGTGAGGGAAAGACTGTGATGGTTAAATGTAAATAGAAAAAGAAATAATTACACATAGAAACTGTAATGGAAGGTTGGCTTTTTTGAAGGAGAACAACTTACATTTAGTTTCCCTAACAACGTATTTGTGGTTTCAAATTAGCTGTATATGAATTTGATTTCTATGAGAGAGGGCTGGCCTAATACACTGAAATAATGTTTAACTAATTTCTTACAGGAGAACATGTGACCAAGTCAACTATAAAAGAGTTTGGAGATGCCACAGGGAGCTGAAAAATGACAGCAAACATTGTTTACAACACACAAACAGTACTACGGTACCATTTCCTTTTCCATCTCATTTGAGAGGAAACAACAGAGTCACAAAAAGGAAAGCATCTCTGCTGTTTGATGGATGCAGTGATGTGTAATGGAAGCTCCTGAAACGTACACACCAATAACTGACATGGTTTTTCATCCAAAAATTCATTCAAATTTGAGAAAATATGACAAAATAAAGAGAAACAAAAACAACCACAGAGCAAACAAATCAATCAGAAGCAATAGTGCTGGCGGCTGTATACACATCACATCAGGTCTGGTGTCTTCAAAGACTTTCAGAGCGAGCCGTGCAAAAACTCCATTAACTCCTGACAAAGGACGCAAATGAATCCCGACATGTGGTGAAATGGAATTAAAGAGACCATCTCTAATCATGACAAACATGAGGTGATGATTCCACTGTGCGTGCATACACAAAAGAATGAATGAGGGATAATGCATCAACTAACCACTGAAAGAAAGCAACTGGCAAACACACACACACTTCCTCAGAATGTAAAGGGTAAACAAAAGACCCAAAACAATGCTAAAATTGGCTTTTCAAAAGTGCAAATCATGAACGCCTCAAAGCCAAATTCAACTTTAACAACTCCAGTATCTTCCACTGGTCTACAGTGGAAACTCAGATGCCGTTGGTTCTCTTCCAACCCTTCTCCCCATTTTATCTTCTCCAACTTCTCCCTCAGTCTGTACTAAAATGTTCTCTGTGAAGTGTAGCAGGGGGTTTTGCACAGACAGCTGTGCCAGCGTCTGCAAAAATGACAGCTTAGGCCCGAGGACTTTGGCTGGCTGCGCCTGACGAGCTGGATCCGAGCGCTCTCGCCACACCGCTCTGCTACAGCCTGCAGGTGAACTGTCTGCAGTACCATATGGAGTTAGGGGAAAATTAATACTGAGATGATGAAAGCTGCGTGACAGCGGAGAGCCTAAACTATAAAACTGGGAGGTGTTTCTAGTATTTTGTCTACTGCGTTTCTATCAATGAGGGTAGATTAAACTACCATTCATTTGCAAAAATACACTAACAATTAACATGATAATGGAAGCATTGAAGGAAGGGAGAGCACTCTAAAATCAGACACGCCCTGGGCTGCAGTCACACACACGCTCCACACAAGTAGACACACAGAATGAACACTGTGTGACATTTACATCACTATACAATTTAAGAGCTGTATAAACACACCTTTGCTCCCTGACACAAAGGCCTGCACTACTTGCTTTTCATCATGGCTCAAGAATTAATGATCAACACAGAAAAGAAGTGAATCATCACGACTGTAATCTGTCTCACAGACGCCCGTTCACTGTGGAAGTACGCAACTAGGTGCTGAATTAATTCCTGGAAAAACACATTTGGGTTCCTCTCAGCACATAATAGATAACACTAATAGGAAAACATCTTCAAATGGAGGTAACTGAGATAAATATCCAAAACACTTCTGGCCCAAAACTAATTTTAAAGCATTAATGCTGAGATTTTAAAAGTCTCATGTGACATCCAACTTCAACATTTAGTAAATTGGTTCCCTCTTTCCCAGGAAAGACAGTTAGCGTAGTGAAAGGAAGCAGTCAATTAGACAATCCCTGTGCAGATAGCGCGGCGGTTACATCACAGTCTGCTTCTTTAATCAACCACAACCAAGTTTAATTTGACTGACTGAGTCCAAGTGTTGCATACATTAAGCCCGCAGGAAAACTACACAGAAACTGATCAAATGTACCAGTACACAGGCTTATTTACTTACGACTTATTTTCTTTGTTAATTAAACAAAAAGTGAGAAGCGGTAGTGTCAGGATGTAAAAACAGAAACCAAAAATTACAGCATTTCTATGATATAGTTAAGGTTTTCAAAGCATCATTTTCCACACAATCACACTGTAGTCTTTAGAACAAACTCTTCATTAGATAAAATCGCTCCCTTCACATTTCGTGAAGGCATGCAGCCAGGAGGTAACCTGAGGTAACCAGATTTAGATTGCTCTGCTAGGGATTAGTGAGATAAACCCATCTTAAAGGGCTAATTAAGACTTGATGGGATTGGGAAGTCACTTCGGAGGTCGGCAATTACATTTGAGCAGGATTTTTAACTTAGTGTAATGAGGGGAAAAAAAACCCTCAAACCCAAACAGTAGATTTATACATTTAAGGCTGTATACCAGTACTGAACATGTAATCTAAAAAATAGTATGGATGACAGAAAATTAAAAAAAATAATATATTTGTGGGTTAACAGGCTTCTTTGTCTAATTCAGGGCCTTTAAGCAAGATTAGTGCAAAATAAAAATAAAAAATGATTAAAAAAAATTGAATAATAACACACAAAAAAAATCTTAAAATCATCTTATTCAATCTTATTTTTAAAAAAAATCTAATTAAAATTAACAATATAAAAATTAATTAAAAAATCTGATGTGGAAAAAAAACTTAAGCATAACCCCTGAAGTTTAACCATTGGACATTTACAGTGTTTTCTTGCAACAGGAATCATCACAGCCAAATGTCTTAATAAATCTGGATTTTTTAGGTGGATCAATTAAAAATAAAAACATGTAGCCTAAAATAACAACAAATAAAACAGTGAAAAGAACTCACCTGTGGATAGGGGAACATGCCTAGCGCCAACTGTGTAGAGGAGAAAGAAAATGTAACTCTTAGAGAGACATATGAAATAAAACGCTGAGTCAGTACTGGGCCTGTGGCAACATCTGTAAACACCCGCACAAACTAACGCAATACACTCCTCCGTAATGCTCACATTCATACAACTTGTAATGGGCGAATCTAGTACATATTCAATTTTTAGGCTGTCGCTAATATTTTGCCCGATTGTGTTTGTGTGTGTACAGTAAAGGGACACCGTCAACATTTAAAAATTACGCTTCACAAAGGTACTTCTTTTTTGATGCATAAGCTCTAATGCATAACGTATCTCCACCTACACACACACGCAGTGTATGTACACATGTATATTCATGTATCTTTTTTATACTATCTACAGTATATGCCTGTGTCTTTCCACTGCCAGTGTCTTAGTCACATGGAATTTAAGACACAGAAGGAAAATTCTTCTAAAAGCGATGAAGCGTGCAGAACTTGAGACTTTCTGTCTTTGAGGTAAGCTTAGTGCCCACCTGCTGATAACACTTCCTCATCAAACAACATCAGCTATTAGTTAATAACCCCCCACGATTACCACCTGTGGAGAACAAAATAGAGGGATAAACAGAAGCAGGACAGGATTGTGGGACGATTGTATGTAATGTGTGTTGTTTTGGCTGGGTGGGGGGGCTGGGTGGGTGACAGCTCTCCCTGACATTTGGCAATTCACTTTGGGGTGGGCATTTTTCATCTTGGTCAAGGGCAGCTTATTGGCAACATTACATTATTAAAACGTCAAAATGCTCACGGTCTTTCCTTGAACATAAATGGACCAACTAGCAGGCTAAAGATCAATCCAAATTGAGTGGGACTGCGAGCCATTTCATTTAGCTTAATGCACACATCCACAGCTAGAAATAAAGAGAACAGGGCCGGGGGGGTCCGCTGATATAAAACTCCATCTTTATCACACAGAGATCATGTCAATAATTTTGACACGGCTCCTTCACTATGAACTCATCCATTATTGTTATAACTGTAATGATATGAAACATTATTGACAGACAAAGGCGAGGCAGTAGCCCAAATCATTTGTGATGCTGCAGAGGGAGAGCTGTGGACAGAAACAGATGGAGAATCAATAGTGTCAGTGGGAGGACAAGAGACCAGGGACTGTTATACTGAAATTAAAATGTTATTTCAAGAGACACAGTGTCAGTCAAGCACTCGATCAGATACTGATGCACACACACAAGGACACACAAACATATCTGTATCTTATAATGCTCAGTCTATGAGGAACAGACATACAATACAATCTAATCAGTTTGGATATGTGAGATGTGTGAAACCTACGTCCCAAATCAGACACAGTGTGTTTTGCAGATTGTAAAATGCAAGGTGCTTTTTTTGTTGGAGCCTGCCCCAGTCAGACAGTTAAGCTACCACCAAATCACCCATCCTTGGCTTAACCGCTATTTTGCTGTTGAGTAAACTGATGGATCTGTTCCTTTAAGTCTGCAAAATAAATGGACAGAGAGAGGGCACTTGGGGACTGGACACAGAGAAACAGAGATCCGCATGGGCACATGAGACCCTCAGAAATAAAGGAAATCAGAGAGTACCACCAGCTGGCGCAGGAGCTTTGCCTGGATGATGGTCGGTTCAAGGCGTATTTTAGGATGAGTCAGAGACAGTTTCACAATCTGTCGTCAATAATCTGGCCTAATTACGGTTGGTAAAATGTTAGACAAAAGTTGCCGCTTTAGTTAGTTCAGATATAGATAGCATATTGCATACTGTATAGTATTTTGCTAAACTTTTCTGCCCGTACTCCAACTCTAAACCTTAGATCCTCCGAACACTGTCTTTCAACTGTCCCACGATCGAGGCTGGTGGGTAAGGGAGATCGTGCCTCTGCAGCAGCTGCTCCAAAGCTATGGAATAGCCTTTCGCTCTCAATCAAGTGCTTCCCCTCCACTGACCCTTTTAAGACAAATCTTAAAACGTACATGTTTTCAATGCCCATTGGTTGTTTGTAGTGGTTTTAATGTTTAAGTATTTTATAATCTTCTTTACGCGCAGAATTGTTCTTACAGGGTTTTATTCTGTTTTATATTTGTGTACATTTTATACTGATATATATTTGTGTGTCATTCTTTTATTTTGTGCAGCACTTTGGTCAGCTGTGGTTGTTTAAAATGTGCTATATAAATAAGCTTGATTTGCTTTGATTTTAGTGGGGCGATGATGACACTAAGCTAATGTTAGCTTAACACCGTACGCTAGCACTTGTTGTCATCACCACCATACAAGTCCATACAAGACTCTCAATTCTTCTGATTGGACAATGGGAAAAAATGCAAATGACTTCAGGTGCTATTCCACTCTGAGTTGAAGTTTTTTAACGCAAGGTGTTCAGGGTGCAGCAAAAACGTGAGGCACACAGAGCTGAAAAACATGCAGCGCTCAGCAGCACAAAAGCAGCACGCAAAACATTTTACTTTCCTTCAAAAGACAGACACCTAACATGTGTCCTATGTGACTGGGGCCTAACTGTGTAATTACAAAACATGAAATGGAGAGTGTTCCCTCCATAAATTTCCCACACTTCTCTCAGTGTGCACATGCCAGTTATAGCGTGAAGCCATTTATAGAATGTCGTACCTCCATGAAAGAGATTCCCACACTCCAGACGTCTGCGTGGATACCATACTGTTCTCCTGATATCCTCTCCGGCTGTGAAGAAAAACCAAACATCAAAAACTGCACAGACAAAATTAGAGGCTAACCTACATCTACACAAATAAAACTTTACAATTATTTGACATTAAAGTGAACTTGAGGGGTCACTCACCGCCATGTATGCGTTTGTTCCCACGTACGTTTTGGCAATAGAGTTCACCAACTGTAAATGAAATATAATAAACAGTGAACATGCAAATAATGACACTGGACACAAACATAAATTACTCACCTGACCTTAATAAGCCTTAACAGTAATAAATAACTTATAAGAGTCATTACTTTATTGTCCTATATTAGGGAATAAAAAAGGAGCTGGACCTCGCAAACATTATCTAAATCTATTGACATGTCAGGTTGATATTTTGGGCTGCTCCCCACCCTCACACAAGGGAACAGGAGTAAGACAAGGAGACATTAGTGAGTCTGTGTGTGCATGTGTGTGTGTATGTGTGTGTGTGTGTCCGTGTGTGGATACAATAGCACATGCCATCAATGACAGGGCTGTGATAATGAGTGTCTGTTCCCTCATGGCTGTTTTTTTTTTTGCCCTACACTGTGAGAGGGGGAGGGAGAGCGTGTATGTGTGAAAGAGAGATAAACAGAAAAACAGAGTTAGGAAAGACAGAGGACAAGTCAGTGCTGCCAGTGTTATACATGCAGTGTGTAAAATTCACCTTGGAGCTTCCAAGGAAGTGGAGGTTAAAAATGAATAACAATTTGCAAGGGAAAGGGAGGGTGTGTGTGTGTTAAAAAGGGAGACAGAGTCCTCAGGGTTGATGTTTTGGGGAACGTTGAAGGTCTGTCCCCGATGATTACATTGCAAACACACACTGCCACACACACACATACACACAGTGACGAGGCTATTGTCTGCCACCCACGCTCTCCCCACATCTACTGAATACATATCAATGAGGCTTTGCTGTTGTGTGTGCGGGTCATAATTATAACAAGTGATTTTTTTGGAGGCTGCAGAACAATGAAGGTGGGGGGGAAAGTTAATGTGAGAGGAAGACCCTTGGGATAGCGCTGATGTTTTGAGTTGAAAATGAATGCAGTGATTGAAACGTTGACCATATGCACACAGATCTGTGCGCAGGACGGGTAATGCAGCTACAGACAATTGTTTCTCTTCCTCCATCCTTTCTCTCTCCGTCTCCCTCTCTCTTCCATGCTCACACAAACAAATCAGTGTACCTGTGTGCTGACACCAAAGTCACAGAGCTTGACTTGTCCTCGGGTGTTCACCAGCATATTGGAAGGCTTGACATCTGCGGAGACAAACTGCTTGATAGAACTGCAACATCAGCACTCTACAGCTTGTCTTTATCAACTCTGTTCTTTTTTTAATAACACAGAGCCCGAGCGCTACCTTACTCACCTCTGTGAAGTATCTTCAGGCTCCACAGATACGTCAGGCCTTTGACTACCTAGAGACACGGACCAAAGAAGAAATAGATTAATGTTAACGTTGTTAAATATTTAACCAGCATGTGCGGCTGAATAATTTAATGTCTTGATTCATATGAAATGGTTTTCTCCTGCTAAAGTAAGCAAACTAAACATATAAGTAGGGGAAAAATGTCTATGACCCTGTTTACACCTCACAACCTGGCTGTCATGGCATGTGTCACTTAAGAGGCAGAGAGGCAGGACTAGATTCACCCTGAAATACTGAAAGGTTTGGATACTGCTGTGCTGTCATGGTTCACACGGATCTCTAATGTTGTATTGATGTTGACTTTAAAGTGGACAAGACATCCAGGGGCAGCTGAGGTCTAGAGAGTAGTGATGCTCCCGACTAAGAATTTACATAGTCGAATCTGATTTGTCAAGCCTCGCTTTGTCGACTGTTAATCAGATCATGTTTTTGCGGGGGATTTTTTTGCCCATCGATCCATATTCTCGTTTACAACATTAGTTTCAGTTTTTTCCACAACAGACAAAAAATCCCAACCAAAAAAAACAATATGTTTTCTTGACTTGGCATGAGAACTTGTTTTATATTAGTACATGTTCCATCTAGCGCTGTTTGCTGTGTGTCAGGGGTGCATGTGTAAGTGTGTGTGTGTGTGTGTGTAGGGGCAGCAGTGGTGCTGTCCACGGTACTGAAAGGGAGCATAAAAGATCGACACACAGGCAGAACACGTCACTTCTGTTGCTTCCTGTTTGGTCTCAGTGGTTGTAAACAGCACCTTCAACTTTCTCTTGCTAACAGAAAGGGAAAGAGGGATGCAAGCAGCAGTTTCAATGTGCCTCCCCCTGCTGATTTTGACAGAGAATTGTTAATACGTTAAAAAAAAGATAAGTTATACATCATAATTTTACTGAAAGAAACCAAGTAATTCTCTGTAAAATCAGACATTCCTCCCCCCATATAGCACAGCGAACTGATTCTATGTTTCATAACCATCATTTTCCCCCTACTGCAATGATGTGACTGTGAGATTGGCAGCTGAATCAGGCTCATTAGATCGAACAGTCAAATAGCTGACTACTCGAGACCACCCCTACCACAGAGTGCCCGTTCTGGTGACCTTAGGGTGGCACTGCTATTTATGCTTGCTGTTGTCCTTTTGGCTTCCTCTGACTGTGACCATGGTTTCTACCTGAGTGTGATGTCCTCCAATTTTGAGACAATGCTTCAAGAATTGCTCTACTTATCCCTCCTACACACTCAACCCAGATGAGGGGAGACCGCGCCTCAAGTGGAGCAATTCAGCTCTTTCAGTCTTAATAAGAGGAAAAGGCTTTTTAAAATTGACTACAGTTTAGGTGTGTCAGCTGCACTAGTGCAGACTTTGTATCAGACTGTGGTTGCAAAGGAAGAGCTGAGTTACAAATTAAAGCTGTCAATTTGCTGAACAATCCTTGCTCCAGTCAGGAAGTCACTGAAATAATAAGACTGCAGATACGAGCAACCAAGAAAATGTATCGTCACAGGGTGATTTGTTTCCTTTGAGCTAAACAGGTAGGCATTGCTCCTTTACATTGACAGAAATTTACTGAGTGTGTGAAGGTACTTGGTAAGTACACCTCTCCCACCTTAGAGGTGTTTCGTAGACACCAGAGTTAAATAACCATCGGCAAGAGCAAAGCATTTTTGTTAACTCAGTGGGAAAAGGCAGACATTTGATTTTTTTGTGTAGCTCTCGCAAGTGCATCGCTTTACGAGATTCAGCCATATAATCATTGTATTATAGTAAGTAAGTAAATAAGTATTTCTCATTTCCCAATGAGTAATGCTGCTTTTTCATTTATGGGATGTGAGAGCCGATTCTAGCCTCTAGGCTCCTGTCATCCGTCTCTCTGATGCACGACAACCTCCGAGATAAATTAAGAAAGCACAAAAGCTCTCTGAAGTCCTGCTGCCTCAAAAGGTGGTGGTGTGAGTGCAACGACTGCAGTGTGCAGCTTCACTCACACCCTCTTGGGTGCTTTTCCTTCTGTGATAATTAACAACTGTGACAGTGGAAAGGAGGGAAAGCTGTGAATTAGAATTAACACTGACTAAATAGCTGTCATTGTTTGATTACGGACAAAGTTAAAGGGGGGGAGACAGAGGAGAGGAGGTGGAGACAGAGGAAGGGTAATGAGTGTGGAAAAGAGACGTGCATTTATCAACATCAAGGCCATTCCTATCAAAATTCTAGTTTTAACTGAGACTAGAAATGGGGGGAGAAAGGCAGAGAAGGGAGGATGAGGGGAAAACAACATTGACTTTTTCCATCACTTCACCAAATAGAAGCTAATTGAAAAATTCACACCTGTGCTTCTCTTTTGTTTTATTTCATTTACAAAATGAGGGAGTTTTTTTCCCCTCAGACCTGTGCTGTATCTGACAAACGAATAACAGGTCGCATTTAAAACTGTGACTGCCGGGTGCACATGGGACAATCACACTCTAATACACTTTAAATAAATGTTTCTTAAAACTCCAGAACACACCTCTTGATTCAAATGCTTTGCGTTCAGTAATCAAACTACAAACTGAGAGATTTGATTTCATGTAAACTCACTGCAACTGCGATCCTCCCCAGCACGTGCTCTGGAATTCTTTTGTACACGTCCAGAGAACCACCTGCAAAAGACAAATCATTGATGGAGGCAGTGATATATACAGTATGACACATTTTGCACAATTTATTAACTAATAATCTCATGGCTTTTTTGGCACATCGGCACATCGCGAAGCCAAATTGATGCAACACAAATGCTGCTTGCAATTTCATCTGGATCCACATCTGCATTACGTCGACAAATATTTCCCTGCTTTGCAGCCAAAACTGGCACCCTTGACAAAAAAGACCTGTTGATCCTTTTACACTGGAAATTTACACACACACACAAAAAAAATCTAAATAAATTTTACAGTTAGAAATAAAGACAAGTACTCCTGAATACAGAAGCAGACGCCCAATGCCAAAATATTTCAATGACCTAAACACATCCAAAATGTTAATAGAAACAGTCAAAGAAAACCAAAACATAAATCATATTAAAATGCAGAGTACACAATTCATTTACAGCGTGATGATTAGAGGAGAAATGGCAGAGCATAAAGGTCCAGGTGGAAAAAAACAACTCAACCATTTAGGATTTTACTAAAAGAAGGAAATCACCTGTTGATTTATACATATAGATCCCAGGTTTTTTTTTTATTTGGGAACTGTGTAAATGTGTAATTTGCAGTGGATTTTATTTTGTTGAATTATTAATATTGTATACAGAATCTGAATCTCACTATGAGTTACTGCTGTTGTCACAAACTACAGAAATGAGAGATCATTTTTGTTTAGTTTTTACTGAA
>JAPZEB010000001.1:35157654-35168063 GCA_029783705.1 Chaetodon striatus
TGTAGTCTACACATCTTTTATAACAGTCTAATCGCTGCTGAAGTCAAAAACAAACTAAAGACTTGTGAAAAGAAAAAGGTGACCAAAAGTTTACACACAGAAGATAAAAAAATGGGATACAAATGAAGTTTGTAGTTATGAGCACAAACCATAAGCCTTCTTCTGACTTTAGTGAAGAGTATTTCTTTTCGCCTCAAGAGTGTTAGTGAGTGTTTTTGATCATAAGTGTCATCTTTGTAGGAAAAGAGCTCTTTGCACATAAGGCTGACGGCCTTGTTTCCATTTTGATGTCTCGGTCTTCCTTTAAGCTACAATCAATATCAGTTAAGCATGAGTGCTGCCTCTTAATTAAGATGAAGATGTTAATTGAGGCAAGATCGCAGGGGTAGACATGTTAAATACTGGCTGGGCAGGTTGTGTGTGTGTAAGACAGCCTGAAAAGAGATTAAACCAAGTCTTTGCCAGGCTAAACAACTTGTAGTTCTCAATGAGCAGTCAAGACATGATGACAGTCATACTCAGCCTGTTTAACAGATGAGAATGTGCACATGGGATGTCATGCCCGTGCGTTTCATCTAAGTTGTGCACATACAATCTTTTTGAGTACCGTCATGGAAATTATCACATCTGTTTGTTAAAGCTAAAGTTGTTTTTGTTTTTCTGATGTCTGTGATTCATTTTTGGCTGGAGTTGGATCAAGAGAAACAGATATTAAAGACATCCACATGCAGGACTTTTTCACTGGGATGTGTCTTAAATATGCTTTACATAAAATTGAAGGGACCAATCTCCAGTATATAACATTAAGCACAACAGGCCTAATATTAGCCCATGTTCACAATGCAGCAGTTAATTTTTATACATTTACAATTAAATGCACATCTAAGTCAAAACATACAAAAGAAATGCTGTCTTAAAGTCTTAACAAATGTAATCCAAGTCTCTTTTATGCAGTCGTATGCTCAGTACTTTCCAAACAGACAGCTCTTTGTGACAGGGAACTGAACTGAAAAGTAAAACCCTGCTATCTTCAAGGCCAGATTACATTGACGAGAACAGTAATTTTACCTCCCTGAACATGGAAGGTGCTGGTCTACCACTGCCTCCATCAGTTAGTTTGGGTAACAAACCAACCAATCGAGGCAGTGGTAGACCAGCAGCTCCTGTGGTCAGCAAGGTAAAATGATGTTTTTGTCAATGGAGTCTGGCTTTGAAGAGACCATAGGTAAGTTTCACCCTCTGTTTAGTTCCCCATCAGCAAGGGCTGTCGGAAAGTATTGAGCATACGACAGGATAAATAAGACTTGGATTATACTGCATGAGTTGTGTGAGAGTTTGTAAATGATGTTTTGATCCTACGATTTCAATTCGTCAAGAATTTGAAAACAAAGTTTTCTTTACCAATTCAGCGTAACACAGGGTGAGTGCTTGATACACCCATGGTCATTTGAGGGGTGAAGTATTCCTTTAAGGGCATGTTTTAGGGCTGGAGACATGGTGTGAGTACTGCTTGGTTAAAGCTTTATTCTCAGACTGTCCTTGACCACCTCAGGGCCGAGCATCACTGTATGAGTTACAGTGACAGGCTTGTGACAGCGGGAGACATGGGGACAAGGTTACATAGCCACCCCCCGCCACTTCCCCTGATCTGACCCCAGTAAACGTGCCCCATTGCCTGGATCTTATTTACACTCTAGCTCGCTCTGTAATAAAAGCTCCATCATGCAGTATTCATAGGGCCCCTCTCTATGTCTCCGAAGTTGGGGCCGTGGGTTAGAGAGACTGGCCTCCTGGATCAGGGCTAACGTGGTACTTTTACACTGCCACATGGACGACGGGCCGCCTTTCCCTCTCCCTGACTCTCTCACCTGATACGACTATAATGGCTCTCCTAACTGACACAGAGAAGATGGACAGACATAAACACAGACATTCACAGAGAGACACTCGTGTACATGCAAATAAGAGCGAAAAGGCTTGCCAAGTAAATATCCAGCACATTAGAGGCAGCGAGGCTCAGAAGCTCCAAAAATGCTTATATCCTGCCATGATTAAAAAGTTCAAGATAATATTTCTGCATTTAATGAATGGACTTTGACATCACTTTCAAGTGCAGGCCTCTTGTGGCCGACAAAGAAATTACAACATCACAACTTCCATAAAGAAAACACATTACTGTTGATTTGTCACTCTCTAAGGGTGCTCTATAACATTCGCTCACTGTCAGACCACTCCTACACATGCCACACTGCACCCCCTCCAGGAAAGGAAATTAGCAGCTGCAACAGTATAGTGCTGCAGACGTAGACGTGTCTGTGACGTCTTCTACAAGTAAGGACAGTAGGTGCTACTAAAACTGTACACTCTAAAAAATGTATGACATCTACAGGCAGTGAGTATCACAGCACAAGTTTGCTACTTGTATACTTTCTGGTTTTCTGGTTGTATTGTAGGCTTCACATTTTACACTATGTGCCTTTTTTTTTTTTTTTAAAGCAACACAATTTTGTCAGACTCGGGCTGCAAAATTCTGGGATTATTCAAGGTTGACATTTTCTATGGGAATTAACAGGAAACAGCAGGAATGAAATAGGATTATAAGGGTTATATTTTCAAGCTGTATTTACAATGTCATATCCAAACAGAAACAAACCTTTTATCATATCATAAATAGTGCATTAATCTGCATAATCAATCCATGAAATAGAGGCAGCAAAGTGATGCAGTGGTTAGCATTGTCACCTAACAGTAAGAGGGTTCCTGGTTCGATCACCGGTGGGGGAGCCCTTCTGTGTAGGGTCTGCATGTTCTCCCTGTGTCAGTGTGGGTTTTCTCTGGGTACTCCAGCTTCCTCCCACAGTCCAAAGACATGCAGGTTAATTGGTAACTCTAAATTGGCCGTAGGTGTGAATGGTTGTCTGTCTCTATGCGTCAGCCCTATGACAATCTGGGGAACAGAACATGCCATAGGACATAGTAATGTGATTTTATGCTTATGTTTTTATGCTTTAAAACACTTGAATGTTGGCCTATAAAGAGTTTGTCAGTGCATGTTTTTTTTCACCCAGTCTTCAGATCACACTTTTTCTCTTGGTCATTAGATAATTAAGCCTAACTTTAGGAGAAATTCTCAAAAAGCCAAAAAGTCTACCCATAAAATAAACAATATATATAGAAATTACTTCAGTCTTGCACCAAAGACAAAACCTTGGCTGCACTGATGTAAACTGTAATCTTAGCTCACAATCTGAGCATATCTGGAAACACGATACTAGGTTACCAACCAATTAACCAAAAAGGTTTGGCCCTTCAATATACAGTCTAATCAATGGGGTGAAAAAACAAAATCAATGGAGAAAATGGGCTGAGAGAGTGAAGGATCAGCCGTGGGTGTCTAAGTAGATGTCACCACAGTCACAGTCAGGCAAATGTGCTTGTTTTAATTGCACTGCTGGATCCATGAGTCACCAAAATAGCCTGTTTGTCCTTGTTATTGTATTTATACGCAGTAGAGTCAGTGAGATTGCTGGACAAGATGGACCTCTGAGAGAGTGTGTAATAAAAAACAAAGGCCGACATTGATGGATGGCTAGGTCAGCGTGTGGCTATGGAGAGCTGAGGTGTTGGTAACATCCAATTGAGTCTAAATGGCTCTGGGTCATAAACGGGCTAAGAGGTTAAAAGGTGGGGGGCCTTTGGTGCTGCTTTCACACGTAATAAGCCTAATATAAGCTGGACCAAAGGGTAAAAGCTGAAGAGGACAGAGAATTGTTTTATTTAAGCAAGCAGGAAACCTGTCAAGGCCCTCTGTAAGTATGCATACACAATTTTTAATGGCTCATTTCTTACTTGATACAGCGAAATTTGTTTGAGTAAAATACTAATTTAAGGGGTTTTAAAGTGTTTTTCTAATCAGAAAAACTGCATAGAAAAACAGCTTAACCAAAACAAAAGTGCATACGTGCCCATGACATTTAAAACAAACTGACAAAATGATTATGAATATATTGTGAATATTTGTCAGCTGACAAAAATGGCACTATTTTATCAGCTACTTAAACCTGCGGTGCAACTATTTGTCTCCCCATTCTGGCAACGAGAGTGATTACACAAAACTATTGGTGCAAGCCTTTGTCAAATGCCTTCAGGTGAGTTTGCTGAATCTCCTCCGCTACCAGGAGTGCTCTCTTAAAGTCCAATGTAAATAAGGGCAAAGAGAAATAAAAAGCCAAGTGATGGAGTTGTCAGAGGTAATTAATAACTCAACAAGGCCTCAATGAGGAAGAGCTACACCAAAATGATCCAGGTTCATCCTTGCTGTCAATAACTTTCTGTTACTGACTTTGATTCTTCCTCTGCAGAGCTCCTTTATCATCTGCAGCATCAATTCAAAAAATGTTTCTTGGATGCTTCTCAGGAGCTTCCAACATACGCCTAGCTAGTGCTCCATCACTATGGTCTCTATCCCCTTCCTGACCCCTTTAGATCTGGCTAGTTAATCTAAAATGCACAACTTCTGGAGTTCAGGGAAATGGCCAGGGACACCATATACTGGGAAATACAGACAGCTTTTCTTGGCAGCGATAGGCTTAGATAGCATTTGGCAAAGGTTTGAATGTAACTGATGTTCATTTAAAGTCCCACACTCCGCCTTTAACGTTAAATTTTCAAGTTGACAGAGATACAAAATAGAGGACAACACACACTGGCAGAGCGTGATGCATCAAAACACCTGGATTCATTCTTTTCTATGCGTCTGCCGGTGTTGCCTCCATCTAGAATCTAAGCAATTACTTAGATGTTCAATGTAAAGAAACAACTGTGAGAGCTGCAAAAACATAACCAAAGCTGTGATAAACCGTAGTTTACATTAAGCATAATTTAGCAGCTGACTTTTTGGTTTCTTCAGCTCATGATTGAAAATTAGACTGCTGTCGTGATATCCAACCAATGCAGGTACTAAACCAACATAAGTATTCAGGTAAAAGAGTAAAACCAAACATGCAGTGATGGGGAAAACTACCCTTTTCTTATTAAAAAAAAAAAAAAAAAAAAAAAATCACAGCTACACCTCAGTAAGGCAGCCTACAGTCTTAAGAGGTATACAATAGTTTGGTTCTTTACCATGACGAACAACTTGTTTTATATCTTATTTTACTGAAAGGAATTCCAATGTTTACAGAGCTGACAAACACTAATGTACCAACATTGTAAGTATGAAGACGTTTAAATAAGTTAGAGAGAATTAGACTAACCCATGCTAATGCAATGCCGATTTGTCTGTGTACAGAAACAAAACACAGAGGTTGGTTGTTAACAGTGATTGAGATGGACAGTAGATTATGGTGATCCTTTCAACCTAAACCCTTTATATTTTCCTTTCTTTGTGCACCTAATTAGATAACGTCGGCTTTCTGTCCAGACCCTCAAGAAAATCCTCAAATGATAAAGCTTATGTGAAGACAGACTGGATAATTCTTTTGATATACTTACTGTATCACTGATTGTCTCTTCAAATAAGATAATGTACTTTGGCATGGCATATTTGTAAAGAGATATTTACAGAGACAATAAGAGAGCTTTATTTTAAGTTGTTATAGGTTCAGTGGAATTGTAAAATTAAAAAAACTGAATACAACACTACACAGAGGTCAGCACGTCACCATTCTTGAACTACCCGACAAACAACCTGTCATTAACACATTAAAGGTGACGCCTAGGGAAGATCAGTAAATATTCAAAGCTGTTTCTGACTGTGACAAAAAAATAATTAAAATTAAAGACACAAGGAAGCAATTAACAGTTTTAACAAAATATTCTATGAGCTGATGTCAAGGCCACCAACACAATTAACACCAATTTTGTTACAAATTCACAATTTTGGGTTTCCTCTGGCTCTAATGACCAGTCTAGCTATACAGAGGCAGATGGATCAAGAACTCTAGCTTTTTCTATTTACACTATACTACACCCTTTCTGTTTGAAGAGCACAAAGACGACCAGACTACATTCATTTATTTCTCATAGCCAAATGTGATTACTGAGGATGTTCTTTAAACACCTTATCAACATTAGTCGGACCTGCAAAGTCCAGGTTGCGCACAAACATGTGGTCAGACATGGTCCTGCATTAAGGGAAGGTGTCTGTGATTTGGACAGAACACAGGGCAGCTGAGGCAGAACTTAACTGTGATCTACAATTAAATCCATGTGACACTTGGGTTGATGGAGTAGCGGAGCTGACAACTGTTCTGTGTCCTGTTCTTTGACTGAATCAATGGCAGGTGACTCTGCTGGATGGAGTTTGTTAATACAGGTTTGCTGACAATGCCTGATTGAGGTCTCTATGCAATATACTTTTAGCTTTCATCATCTAGCCAACATCTCCAAGTCATGCTGGAGATTAGATATATATAATCTGAGTGTAGCTTCGTTTCTCAGCACAGTTGGTACAGTGGGCCAGGAAGGATGTAGCTGGGGTAGTCTGGGTAGCAAAAGCCCAGTTGTAAAGTGTGGGCTTATGAGCGGCTTGGATAATGACTTACAGGCACCCTTGAGGTTTCTGATAAATCATTTGGGCATAGAAGGAAAGGCCATCACCCTAGCTGTCCTCAGCAGGGTGCACAAATGTTGACCTCAAATGGGACACTTCTGGAAGGATACAGGAGCACATGAAGTACCTAAACTGGACAAACTTCTGTCCTCTGTCCAGGGGGCATTGCTGGAAGGGGAGCTCTTATATATTCAATACATATGTAAAAATAGCATTCATAAGTTTGCAGAGATCCAAACATTGTTATTAAAAGGGCTCTAAGTCAAATTCAGAGCGAATTAGTTGTTCTCAACATGGTGGTGACTGAGCCAAGTGATAGCAGCTAACGGTGCTCACTCCATAAACAGTGCTTAACAATGGCAACGCTGCTGACAGAGATAATCGTGTTATTAGGGCAGAACTGGAGGGTGGGCACTACGCTTCAACTGCCATGTGAGCCCAGTGCAGAGCGATGGCAATGTACTAGCTGGACACACACATTCTCTGACATTTACTTTAACAAACCACAGAGAGGCTCAGATTACAACACACAGAGGTAGCCTGATTTAAGGTGGCCATTACTCCACTATGTCTTAACTAGGGGTGTAACAATACATGTATTTGTATGGCACCTTTCAGTATAAGGCTTTCAGTTCAGTACTCATTACGAACCGAACAATACGCTGAACTATCTTATTACCTTTGGAAAATAAAATGTACAGCTTGAACTGTGTGAAATATAACACTCTTATTGCCACAGTGCTAATAGAAGCAGCCCACACAATGTAACAGGCAACATGTTGTCCACCCCATCCCACCCCCAAGCCAAAACATATTACTCTGAGACACACAAAAAAAGCAGCAAGCCTGCTTACTAAATTAGATATATTTAAATTAAAATAGGAATGACATAAAACAATCTATAACATCAAAATGGCCTAAACAACCTGGTTGTTTTTTTAATCTGTATTTTTTATCTTCTCCTTCCAACCATAAAAATTTCAGCACCAAAGCATATGGATTTTTTCCTTGACTAAATTGACTGAGAAGTTGTTGGGCTTGCAATATTGGCCTTCCCCACTGCAGTGTAACCATTTTTGGTGCCAAACTGATCAGCAATCTTACTCTCCTACAACTATGATAGATTGGCTCTTAATGAAACTATCTCAAAGTCATAAAACAGTAAAAGGTGGTTGGAAAGAAAAGGGTGAAAATAAAAAAAAGACACTTTTGTGGATTTGCCAGATGGGACATTTACTGGTTTTGCTGGGGACTGTGTAAAGCAGACCACTCTGTCAAGTCAAGGTTAGTCTGAGCAGTGATCAATACTTCAATCTCAATAAAACAGCTCAATAGCTAAGGATTGATGGGACGGAGGAAGCACGAGGTGGGGAGAAGAAGGATAGAGGCAGCAACACAAATGCCAAGCTTGTCATAACGTTAGCAGGGGGGTAATACATTTGTCTAGCCAGAGAGGATGGAGCTCTCCCATCGTGGCAGGTAATGTGCTGAACTATAGACGGATTAAGTCAATTGCTGTCATACCTTACAGCCTCAAATCGATATCATATATGTTTGCAACCTTCAAACCAGAATAAATAAATGAAACTAAAGACACAAACCAGCCTGATAGATGTCACACAAAACACTGAGAGATAAATGGGCTGATGGAAAGAACAGAAGCAGGGTGGTGAACAATGGAGAACCATTCACAGAACCCGACTGCAGAGTGATGCGTTTGTCATAAAAAACTGAGCTGAAAAAAAAAAAAAAGAAAAGCCAAGAATCGTATCACACGCATCAGTCTTAAACTGGCCACTAGCTGAGACATTCCTCCTCAATATCTGCACTGTATAGAGGCTTTAACACCACTGAATACATCATTCAGACCATCTCACTTGCTTCAGCAGGTATCGCCTCAGTGTCACTATTCATTATTGTGCCGTGGCCTTGTAATGGTAGAGCCTCAATGTGAGAGCCAACACTTACTTGTAGACTGTGCCTCCATTTCCATGGCCAAGCTGCTCTTGATAGTGGATATCTTGGGCATTTATCTGCAGACACAGGTATACAATAATGGTACTTAGATGTTATAACATGAGAAGACATGCAACCAGTGGATGATATGTGTAAGTACACAGGTGAGAGAAAGAGAGTGAAAGAAAGAGGGGGGACTACATGGTCACTGGAGGCTATAAACAAGACAGGCATTCAGGTCACTCCAAGTTCAGCAACATAAGGAGAGAAAGCAGAGGGACGGAAGGAGGAGAAGAGGAGATCAATACAACATTTGCCGTCCAATTTATAAAAGGACATTGTGCTTGGGTGAGTGGGGAAGTAACTGATGTGGAGTTAAATGATGATTTGTTTGCAGTTGTTGTTCCACTCATCATTGATAAAAAAATTTAAAAAAAAGAAAGTGTTATAGGAATTTAATATAGTCCACACAGACAAGGCTGGTCTGAGCAAAAGTTTCCTCCTCTCACTCGTTTTGAAATTACCAGTCAAACCTTTCCTGCATATCTGTGGAATTTCTCTAAACAGAGCACTGAAATAATGTTGTGGTTATGATTTAATCAGAGTTCATGTGAATTTATCTCAAATAACAGAGATAGCATTACGTGTGTAAAATTCCCAAATAGTGGAGAGGGTACTGCCTGGTCCGATGATACTGTGTAGACACTTTTAAAAACATTAACAGGGAGGAAAACACTGACTCGTCAACTGTTACAGAATGGAAAGACAAAACAACTTTGCTATCCTCATGTAAGTGTGGAATATTTTATTACTTAACATTAACTTTAGGACAATATTTTCACAAATTATGATGTAGGACTGGCTCTGGTCTTGAGTTTTAAAATGAAAATTACTGTATTTTAAGGTCCAGTGTGTTGGATTTAGTGACGTCTAGCAATGAGGTTGCAAAACTGAAATTTCTCCAATGTGCCAATGCAAAAACACAAAAAATGCTAATGGTCTGACCGAGAGCCTGGGTTCAATTTGACCACTATGGGCTACTGTGTTACAACATGGCTGACTCTTTGGAAGAGGAGTGGCTCCGAAAGTAGTTATAAATGAGTCATTCTAAGGTAACTAAAACACAGTGATTCCTATTTTTAGGTGATTGTAAACTAATGAAATCATAGTTATGAATATTATATACCAATTCTACCAGTAGATGCCCCTAAATCCTACACACTGAACCTTTGACAGTGACTATTAATTTTTCTGTTAATACTATAATGAAAGACAGGGAAAAAAAATCAAGCAAGCTAAACAACAGATGTATATGTAAAAATATTTGTTTAATATTTTAATACATATATTATTTAAATTTTACATCATATCATATTTTCAAAGTGAAACACCATTTTATTTACAGGAAATGTACAACTGCACATTGCTACTGTCCTGAAAGTCCCTCAATTTGGAAGGAAAATCATTGTTTATATTTGGATTTCACTGGCCAAAGTTTACAATATCCAGAGAATAATTCTCCAGTTAACTACTTCCCCAGTTCAAGCTGCATTGGAGCACTTCATTCAACATGATTGATATTGATATGATATAAATATGGGGCTGCCAAAATGCATTTTGTACAGTAAGAAAGACGCAGGCTTCACAACACACATGTAAGCATGTGTGTACACGACTCATGCCCCCCCCCAGTCCATCTAATTGGTTTGATAACAGGGTGAGCGGAGGGAGGTGAAGAGAATGAGAAGAGATGGATGAAGGGATGGAGGAGAGGGGAGAGAACAGCTCTATTAGTTCACTGTGTTACAGGAGAAACCTGAGAGGCCGCTGGCTTAATTGTCTCCCTGACACGCCAGCAACTGTGTGTGTGTGTGTTTGTGAGTGAGAGAGAGAGTGTGTG
>JAPZEB010000001.1:35179265-35197648 GCA_029783705.1 Chaetodon striatus
TGCATTTACTCTCCACCGACTGCAGGTTTATTCTCTGAACAGAATACATGTTGTGTGACTGATGGAGACTGAAAACAAACTTATATATAAGTCTGGCAGTTCTTTAATAAATTGATATCGTATCAGGGAGGATGTGATAGTTTCTGTGACTTCCTGTACGGACTGAATGCTGCTGGAAACTGTCAGGAAACTGTCCGACTTGATCGCGGCTATTTGTCACCGCCTCCTGCTGCAGCCACCTGATCTCGTCTACTTTCCAGGCGAGGCGCAGTTCATCTCGAACGAGACTATTGTTATTATTTTTTAGGGCGTTTTTGCCTTTAATTGATAGGACAGCTAAGTGTTAAAGGGGAGAGAAAGAGAGGGAATGACATGCAAAGGGCCAGGGGCCGGAGTCGAACCTGGGCCACAGCGGCAACAGTCTTTGTACATGGGGCGCCTGCTCTATCCACTAAACCACCAACACCCCAGAAAAAAACTCAACAGCAATATCTTCAAAAGGAAGCATGCATCTACCACCAGCTCAGCTAGCACCACTGAGCTAACTAACGTTAAAGTTCAGCCGAGGAGGACGCCATTTATGTTTACATCTCGCGAGTAGTCTTCCTCTCTACGCGGTGGATAGTTCAGTAGAAAGAAAATAGTTCCTACATGAAACTGCTTACAGCAAGGTCTGTGGATTATCTTCAGTAACCAGGTCATAATTTCTGGAAAGAGACATTGATGCTGAGTTTTTCAAATGTACAGGTATTTGTTTGGCACATTGAGCACCACAAGCTGAGTTATATCGCAGAGAAGGCAGACATCTCTACAGCCAATATCTCCAACACTCAGCAACTCACACCAAAACAATCTAGATCAATAAATAGCACCACAGGTAAGAGGAAAAATATGTGTTTTGATTTTAGGGCGAACTGTCCCTTTAAAGTATCAAAAGTAGGAAGTGCAGAATTATCCCTATCAAAGTTTTTTTTAAATATGTATTAAAGAAGGTGACTATTTTCATTAATGCATCAACATATAAGCAGCATTTTAATGTTGCAGCTTGTAGAGGTGTAGTCCAGTTTATGTCATAAAATGCGTCATACATTAACTTTTAATCTGAAAAGTAACTAGTTACCTTAGTTGTCAAATGAATGTAGTGGAGTTAAAAGCACAATATTTCCCAATGAAATATAGAATTACAAAGTAGCATTAGCAGTATTTAAGTATTGTACTTGAGTAAATGCACTTTTCACCACCGCCTATTTATTTATCTGCTTGTCTGTCTATTGTCAACTGTCTCAAACACATTGACACTCACATTCTGCACACACACACAAAGGTTAGAAGTTCATTGCATCGACCTGCTCTGCACGTATCTAATCTCTTACGCCTGCTCCAACAGCCGGGTTAAAGACCCACTGATTTCCATGTAAAGCCTGAAATTATTACTGTGCCTAATTGTTACAGGAGAGTAAAAGGGAAAACAAAGCCGGGGCTATCGAGGGTTCTGATTAATGCCTCCACCAGCACTGCCCTCTGATGAAAAGCAGAGGATCTATATGGCACTTTGTCAAACACGCTCTCCCAGGACTTGACGTTAGGTCCTTCTGCTTTAGGGGCAACTGGGATGAAGCCCAGTCAGCAATCCACATTATCAGAAATCAAACTCCTGACTTAGCTGGGAGGAGAAAGTGGAAAAGGAAGGCCAGCATTCACTGTCTGGTAATTAAAAGCCATTTTATCAGGCCTCCTCTCTTGCCCTGTGCTTCTTTTCTTGCTATTGACAAGCTGCTTAGCGCAAAGTGAGCTCAGTTTGACTCTGAATGTATGAGGCACATTTATTTAACTTTCTCAGCAAAGAGGGGAAAACAGGATTGTCCAGCCAGATTGCCCATTACTTATTTACTTTTAATTTTCATTTATGGCTGTTTTTAATGTTTACAACTTAGTGTCCAAATGTAGCCCCTGTTTGCTTCTTCTTTTCTTCCTCTCCCTCCTCATCCTCTGATGATTATTATTTCATTAGTCCATGTCAAATGTATTGGTTGGCTCGTTGTGTTTATTGATTAATGAGCCAAAGTCAGCACTGTCCTCCTTCACTGTAATGCTGATATAGAAGGTCTTGAAATACTATTTGTCTGCTGGTTAAGCATCGATCGTTTCCCGCAGATATTGACTGTTACTTGGTAGCTTTCTATTTACTATGTCCCTTAACATTAATGGTAATTATTAAGAGTAAAAATGTGTGAGCTTGTGGTGGCTTACGGCCTTATTTACCTTAATATAACCAACAGTAGGGACGATATCACAGGCTTTGGTCACGCAGAGGAGCTGGACCTGCTGCGAGTTCAGCAAGAAAAAACGTGTCCCACCATCTGTCCAGGGCCACGTCCCAACTCAGGTATCCAGATGCGAACCCTCCGGCTGAAATAGAGATGTGTCTCCTCAGCCTTGAAGCCTGAAGCCTGTTGTTTATTGATGCTGCCAGAGTCCCTGCTCAGATCGATACCATCTCCCTCAGATGGGCCTTCAACACGCAGACTCCAAATTGAGGTCAGGATATGTAGAGGGTTATGGCACTTCAGCAGATATGAACTGCCCGAGAGGCTGCGATCATTTGTTACACCTTCCTTTAAAGTTCATCTCCAAGTTGACCTGTGATGAAGCATGGCGAGTTTGTGAGTCACTGGTGTGAGAGTTATGAGGAAATGCACCAATATATGGACAAGGCAGGTTGGAAGAAATGGATTGTGTGACTACCTCTCAGCTCTCGGAGCAGCGCGCTTTCACTGCCGTTCCCGTGTTTCAGATTCACCTCTGAGGTCTCTTTTATGGCTGCATGTTGTTTCTGTTGTTTCTAATAAAGAGGAAATATTGGTGCCTTCCTGACCTGCTCATAGGGGCCATAGAGAAATTTATGGGGTGTGTCTTCTCCATTGAGGCTGCTTTTGAACTGAGCCTGACATAAATAACACATCACCAGTTCACCAGAGCTCTATTGGCTCCTCTTTCATGCTGTGGTCAAGTGACTTTATTGAATGCAAGATGTGGCTACGCAGTGTTGTTTTTCACTTGAACAAAAATATTTAAAGCCAGAAAATATTTCACTTTGCTTTGCCAAATTTAGGTTTCAACTGTAGTGATGAATCCCACAGTGCATCATTTTTCACCCATGCAACCTCATGTGGAGACCTTTGGGTACAAATGTAATTTTTCTTACCTCTTCCAGTGGGTTGCGTCTTCCGAGGGCGTCACTCTGTGTTGAAAGGTGGTGAAGAGCTCAGATGATTTTTTAAACACCTTTTAACATCAGAGTTTTTAGGCAATGTAATGGGGGAATCACTGCAAAGTCAGACTACATAATTAGCGGCCTATCACTAGGGCATAGCCTGGGCTACTACCAAGGTCGCAGGTATTGTTTCAACATAGGTGGGGACCATAGACACATACTGAACAGGGGGTCTGCAACACATTCTCACTCGACCTACGTGTAAGGTACCCTGGGTGTGTTGGTTGTTGATTCTGGGATGCCTGTTACATGCATTGTCTTCTTTCAAAATACACTCACAATTTCACAGGAAATTTACCATTTACATACAGCACTACGTCAGTACAAGACCGCAAACTGACTTTTTTCCCCCTTCAACAACAAAAGCACGTGATTGGGTTTAGAGAAAAGACCAGGGTTTGGCTTTAGAATCTTATGGGACGTGAACACCGCTCTCTCTGGTGAAAGTCGGTGTTTGTTTGACCCATCGACCAACCCCCCCCGCCTACCCCAGTTGGACTTTCACCGTCTGAACTTTTGTATTTCCCCTTGATGCTGCTGGGCGCTGTTTAAGTATAATGGCAACCAGCCATGTATCATGCCAACGTTAGAGGACGCCTTTTTTCTCTGGTGTCTGACGCCGCAAGTCACTGCCCAAGTGCCGGATTTCGACGACTTTAGAGTGGGAGTGGGCTCGGGCTTCCTCCCCCAGGAAATTTGGGGTGTTTAAAACTTCCTTTTTAGCATTCTGGTAAATCTTTCTGCACCCATTTATGGTGGGAATGTCTTTATTTACATAGAAGAAAAACAAAAATTCAGGTGACATTTAAAATCTAAAAATATAATAAAATAAAATGCAGTGAGGCTCTCATTCGGTTTTTCTTTCAAATATTTATATTCCTGTAAATCAGCTTTTCTCATTTAATGTCATCTCTGCTGAGTCAACACACACGTAGGCATGATTAATCCTTCCTCCTCTTTGTCTGGCTTTTGTTTGGGGAAGTAACCTCTTTACACCATTGACACATATATTCATTGTAATTTATTTACACACCCCTGAACTTTAACAGCTGAATGTCATTTCCAGTAAATATCACAATGTAAAACATGGGTTTTCTGTTTAAAAGAACAAACGGAGGAAGACAGCAAGTTCTCACCCGTCTTTTAAGTGGTTACATCTGAAATATGACCTCGAGCACACAGCTGATAACCTACGTGGTTTGTTTACATGAGAGCATGGCTGACAGGTGAAGTGTTTGATCATGTGATGTTTCAGAAGTGCACATTTACCAGATTCAGTGTGGACAACACACATTTGTGCCTTCTATATTTATACTGTATTGTATGTCTTCCTTCCTCAAAGTGCTCTCATATGTTAACAAAATCATCCATTTAAAAAAGTGGTGGAGACATGTCCTCACTACCCCTGGTGTTAATAACACCTATGACGTCTTCAAAGGTATGTTTATGATATCACAGATGTCTGCTTGTCTGATGTTGCACTCTACTCTTAGCTGAAATGTATATTAAGTCCATTGCGCAGCGCCTCTTTACAGGCAGACAGACCCATGGCTGGATGACATTAAAACAAAACAAAAACAGTTTGACTCTTTCACTTTGGTTTGTCTAGAGAATGCTGTGACTGCATCACGGAGTGACATATGGAGTACTTAAGTCAGTGGGGGCTGGTTACGACTGAGGAGCTGCCCAAGGAACCGTTTTATATTCTAATGTACATAAATGAGTACCTCAAAAAGTTTTGGCACATTATTCAAGTGTTTAAAAGCCTTGTTAAAAATAAGAAACATTGTGTTGTATGGTGTTAAATTATGATCACGATGATTTTAATGTTGTTGCAGGTGGAGGTAACTATTACTATTGGGTAGTTTTATCTGTAATGATGATTCATCAGTGAGGACTTGGTGTTACAATCCCTGGAGTTTCAGCACGCTTTGTGCCAAAGCATCTGTGTTTCGGCCATGACCACCCAGCAGAGCCACCCCCCGACACATCATCAGCTGTGCACCTCAACGATATCGGGTGTTTCAGCCTTTATCACAAGACACCCTGCATCGAGGCAGGTCCACCACAGGCTGATGAGGCCTGGGTGTGTGTCAGAAGGTTGGCTCCTTCATGGTCACCTTGGGGCCCAGACGGGATCCTTTCTCTTCAGCCACAGCCAATGACTGCACCTCTCAGCTGTATTGGCCACACCCTTGACCGGTTTCCCCTGGGTCTGCTCATTAATCCCAATGTTCTTGAGAAGCTTGATGGTGGATCTAGCAATGAAACCTCTGCAGGCCACCTCCATCTATCGCACCTCAGCTTTATAGCCTCTAGTCGCCGCTTAGTTAAGAGGTGGGCATAGCGTATTTTCTTGCGTTCAAACACCTCCTCCATGGCACCCTCCCAAGGAACAGTTTGTTCTATGAGGAAAGCACGCTGACAGGACTTCGACCAGAAGACCGGGGGTCTCATTTATAAAACAATGCGTAAGATCAACACATTCTCACTCCAAACTCTTCACATACTGATGTTTTGGCCATGAACTTTCCACGTCCACATACGATGTGCAAGGGTGGGTGCGTTGGAAGTTCTCTTCTTTCAAGATACACTTATGTTTTCACAGGAAATTTAACGTTAACATACAGTCTCTTTCAAAATAAAAGCACTACGTCGCTACAACACCACAAATTGATGTTTTTTTTTCCTTGTTAGGAAAGACCAGTGTTTGGCTTTAGAATTGTATGGGACATGAACACGCCATGTTCCCCCCGACACTGTAAGGCGCCTCTAAACTATAACGGCAACTGCTGAGCATCATGCCGACATTAGAGGATGCCTTTTTTCATTGATTTCTGAAGCAGCAAGTCACTGCCCAAGCACCAGATTTTGACGACTTTGGAGTGAGATCGCGGTCGTAGGATCAATACTAAAAATTTATGTACGAACAAAAGCCAAAAAAGGCCTGAGCATCAACAGTTTGTAGAATCAGGCTTCCACCTCACCATCTGCGTCGCCAATTTTCCACCTCCAAAATGTTCGTAAACATGGGTCAAAGTTTCTCAAATCAAGTTGTGACTGGTTTCGTATTCGCAAAATAAATCTGCAAAGTAAGTGGCACCTATACTGTAACTGCCAGATAAACACTGTGAAGGGAAAGTACATTTACATCTGAAATGTAGTAGTAGGGGTCGTACATTAAGTACCTTCCACCTCTTTATATATAGTTTCTTTTCCCTTTAAATTACATATTTCTGTTGGTTGTAGTCAAAACAGGCAAAACAAAAAGTAACAGACACTCAGTCCAGGGAGAAATCAATGTAAATAAACAGTAAGTAAAACATTAAGAACAGAATAGTGACAACAACAACACTGTAACAGTATATACACATGCATGCATATGTGCATGGCTGGGGCCAAGACGAGCGACCTCTCTCTAACCACACATTGATTTGGTGCAGCGTGTCAGGTAGCCTGTTTGTCAGCTGAAATATTCATCAAACAGATCAACGGAAAGTCTGGCCGGCTTTTCAACTGACAACTGCATGTCAATAATTGATAGGGAATGAGGTAAATGACTTAGTGAGCATTCGGGGGGTCCTTCTCTTTCTGTAAGTGATGCCTCTGACCTTTGGTGTGTGAAAGAACTCATCATGGTCACTGCTCACATGTCATATAAAGCCCAACACAATGACCTGAACAGTGAAAGTAATAAAGAGGACAAATTATATAATGAAAGAAAGGAATAACTTAATTGTTTGGGACTTAGAAAATAAAGACACAAAAATTCATTATTGAATCTATCAGTCGTTTTCAAATGGTGCTTCTCAGAAAACATTTTAACACTGTATATTTTAAATTCTTTTGTCTCACATTAATCATCTTACGACTCCTCAGATTAATTTTGTGACCTCCAGGTTGAGAGCCACTTCACTGATGAAGTCAGTGTTTTAAAATGGAACCTATCAGAAAATATTTGAACGCTGAAAGTGTGAATTACAATGCAGAGTGTCCTTACTCAAATTGCAAATGACAGCAAATGTTTATGAAGATGCTGAATTACTAAATGTTTGGATATTAGTGGAGACATTTGATGTTACATCCACAAAGCACAGATGATTTATTGAATTAGCTTCAAAATTAAATTCAAATATCAAATAAATTGTTTATTATTTTACTGTAATACTTGACAGAATGCCTGATCAATATTAGCATGCTAAAAGGCAAAACAATCAATTAATTTTTGATTATGATAAGCAAATCAAAGCATAAGATGTTTTAACTGAGGCTAAGGCTCAATCTCGATACACCTCTTACTGTTAGCTGTTAGCTGTTACACCTTTGTTTTTGTGTTCATGTCTAGGGTTAGGGTGTCTCGATTCTTGTTGTGATAGCGAGGTAGGGTGAAGTATTCAGTATTCAGATGCACACTCCAAAGCAAGTGTTATGAGAAATCACCAGCAAGCTGGCTGCACAAGCATGGAAAGAAACCAAAACCAAAATGTATTTTCTTTGTTACTAAGGTTTTAAATTCCTCTTATTTCAATGTAATTTCAATGTATTATGGTCGTTTTCTTTATAACAAGCGTAACAAAGTGACAATTGCAAGCAGTATGGTGATGTCTTCGTGGCTAACTAGCTAGCTAGCTAAAGTCACATTGTTACTGCTGATGGTGCATTACAGTCCCGCATTTTGACATATTTCCATGTTGCATTCCCGCCTTTGATGGCATCTGATGGCTGAAATCTTAACTTAAGTCCTACAGCAAAAATGCAGAACAGGGTACGTGAATTTGTGTTTCGTAGGATAGCAAAGGCATGACCTGCCCTACCTGACATTCGTACCCTAACCCTAACCAATCCCACTCCTCACGCCTAAACCGAACCAGCCTAACTAACAAAAGCAATGAGTGGTGGCCAATCAAAAGGAGAGTAGGGTGCATCGTCCCTTCACTATCCTAGGAAAGGCAAATTTGTGCAGGGTACATAGGAGCACGTGTTGCTAACGTTAGCCTACTTAGCGCTGTTAATGGTTCTAAAGCATGAAACTAAAGTTGTAAATAAACTGAGTGTCCATGCTTTTCTGTCTCCATCAAATAGATGACAAATGTCTTTGTGATCATATTCCCTGTTTATGCAAACAGCATCAACAACTACTGATGACGTATGTTGAAGAGTTATGCCAATCATGGGGGAAATTTAACTCACAAACAAAGGGTGGGGGAAAAAATAAGAAGTGGAATTAATCTGATTCCCCGTCTGATCTGTACATCCTTCTATGTTTGCTTAATTTCCAGTTACCATAAAAGCATCCATGATTATACACAGTTCAAAAAGACAGCAGCTAGAAGCTACAAGAAAACTGTGCTGTCACTAATTTGACCTCTGACCTCCTCGGAGGAAAAATGTTTCCTATTAGAATCAATAAAATGTCACATCATTGTGTTCTTGTGATCAGACTGTGACGCGAACAGCATATTATTTACAGGTTGTGGTTTTTAATCAAGTAGGCCGTTAGCACCCGCCTACCTTTGGTCTAATTTATGGCAGACACACATACCTGATACTGTGGTGAGTCAGTGGAAAGTTGTAGTGGGGCTGGTGTGTGTTGGTCCTTCCTGTCAGATGAGATTCTCCTCACTGCCAACACACTAAAATCTTTATCCTTCTGCCTATTGTCTGACCTTCTGCTCACAATAACCGATAGTGGCTGCACAGCGTTTTAATGGCTCCAATTCCCTCTGTAGCATCTGGACGACACAGTGTATTTAAGCAATACTGTCAGCATCAAGTGATCCTCCTCAAAACAGACTTCAGACTTGAAAACACAGATTCTTACAGTAGGTAATGTCTGCGAGTTATTAAAAGCTCTTACATGATTAAACAGTAGATTACACTCCTGAATTATAGGCCAAAACATTATTGGCTGAAGCAACACCAGTGTGTGACATTATTTGACAGAGAAAGACTGTTTACAGTGTTTGAAGTGTTATTAATAAATGTTTGTTCAGCAGATTGGAATACTAAAAAAACAATTAAATAATATTACAATACAAAATCTAACAAAGTGCTTTTTAAAAAATCGTTTAGCATGAAGCACTGCACACTTTAAAATTAACTGCTGATTAATTAAAATCACATTAATGATAATATTTGGCCTGCATAAAAAAATAATGACACACTTGGGCACTCTTTTTTGTTTTAATCCTGAATTGGAAAAACGTTTTTGTCTGTTTATCTAAGACTAAAATCTACACAGAGAGGGATCACATTATCTCAGTATAAATTTTGATCTTTTAAAATGATTTTTTAATGATGATTTCTGACAGATGGTGGCTCCTGAACTGTTGAGTAGACTTTTTGACGCTGCATGTGTCAGCCTTTAGTTAGTCACTCTTGTCATTATCTATTTTATTCTAGTGACTGCTACTTTTATGAAATGCATCTTTTGTAATTTGATTATAATTGAGCTTTGGCGACACATGTCTAATGTCATACAAGTGAGGCCTTTTGAGTTAAATTGAAAATAAAAGAATCTTTTTAGATCATTTACTCACAGTAAAAGCTTACGTAAACTTAAGGAAAAATGCCGCTACATGTAAAAAATAAAAAAAAAAATCCACTGAAAGTAAAACTCAAAATCAAAAGTATTGTTTATTGTTAATTATTATCAGCCAATTGTACTTTAAGCATCAAAGTAAAAGTGCTTGTTTTGCGACTTATAAATTATTATGACATCATCAGATTTGTATTACTGATATATCAATGTGTAAACATCATTTTACAGCGGTGAGTACAGGTCGTGCCCCTTCAAAGAGTCACAAAAGAAACCTGAGGGTTTATCAGACGATTAACGTGAATAGAAAGAAGAAAAAGAAGGTTCTGCTTCACATATTTATATTTCAATATAGTATTTATTTTTCAGACACTGGATACAATTTTTGCTGTGAAATATCAGATAATTTGACTTCTTTGTGTCTTTGTGACCGTTATTTAAAAGTCTAAAGGGAAAACTGATAACCCTACGCTGTTTTTTCCTCAAGAAGTTGCAAGCCACTTACAAGAATATCAAAATAATGTGATCTCATTATTATTACATCACTCATTTGCAGTACAAAATGTCAGTGACGAGCCAGCGAGTTTCCTGTCTCATGTAGTCTTACCAGGGTGTCTTGCAGCTATAACTTTTAGCAGTGGTTCTCAAACTATTTTGAAATATTTTTTCATCTAACTTACACCTGACTAGTGCAAAATAATAAATATCAAAAGTGGCTTCCCAGTCCCAATGATCAAACATAAATGTGAATGTGATTGTTTGTTATGGCGGTCGACAGGTTACAACAGTTAACGACTGCATTGAAAACAGGAATATTAAATATAAAATGTGGTTTACTAAACTTACATTTACATTTTTAAATCTTATTATAGTATAATTATTATAAAATATTATATGAGTGATATTTTTTAAATTGACATTTAAAAATAATCTCACTTACCCCCTGCAGTACTCCAAAGCACCCCTCGGGCTACCTGTACCCCCATTTGAGAAACACTGATTTATAACCAGCTGTTGGCGTCACTATCATTATCATTTTTTCATGGAGCTTCGTGCCACAAAAGCTTGCAGTAAGAGGTAAATAATGTTTCTTTTGTGCATCCAGCATAGTAATAAACAGCTGGTTAAAGACAGGGGAAAGTTCACTACTGCTGCACTCAGCCAATCATTTTTAGTTTTGGTTTTTCTGAGCAGGTCGTTTCAAGCTGCCAGGGTCAGTCGCCCGTCTGTGTCTAGAGTCGGTGTTTCTGAACTGCTGAGCCAACAACTCCAAGCTGGGATGGTCAGCTGTCGTATTTTGAGATTGACGGTGTGATTGAAAATTACTGGGTGACATGTTGGTCAACAATAGGCCGTGGTGTCTATGAAGAGGCACAGTGAGTGTTTCTGTGACATCACAGCTGACTGATGAGCCCTCCACAGAGATGCCCATTGGATACTGCTGATGATTTAGAGACAGTATAAGCCCTGAGCTATCCTGCTGCCACGTCAACCAGCTCCAACATAATCAGATCAAACTGGGATCAACGTTAAATACAAACTGACTCAGATGTCAATGATAAAAAAGGTAATAAGCGTAGGTGCAGGTTTTACGACGAGAATGAAGAAAAATAACTGAGGACTGTGTTAAATGCCACTGAGAGGCATATTCCAGCACACATCCCTAAACACAAAATGCTCTGTGTGCATATGCAACTCAACCAGGAGTCCATTTGTTCCTATGAGAAACCTCCATGATCGCCGATGTGAGTGCGAAACTCCTCCTTACATTTTTTTTCTTTAAATCCTGAAATTGCGGCAACAAATTATGGACAGACTGTATGCACTGTGCCAAAGTAAGTTAGCAAACAAACAAAAAACAAACAGCGACTTTCACCCAAGAGAGCGGTGTTCGCGTCCCATAGGATTTTAAGGCCAAACCTTGTTCTGTTGTTGCATAAACCCAACCACGTGTGTTTGTTGTTGAAGAATAAATAACGTCAATTTGCGGTGTTAAATGCACTACGTCAGTACATTTTGAAAGAGACTGTATGTAGACGTTAAATGTCCTGTGAAAACAGAAGTGTATCTCAACCAACAACCAACACACCCAGGGTACCTTGCACGTCGTATGTGGACTTTGGAAGTCCATGACTATACGTCAATATGTGACGAGGTTGGATGAGAATGTGTTGGATTAATAGGCTTTGTGCAAAATTCAGAGCGTACGAGTTGTCTGCACATGGTCTCAACATGGAGGTGGCTTAGCCGGCAGCTAGCAGCTAACATTGCTAACTCTATAAACAGCTCTGTCAGCTGTGTTGCCGTACGTGATGACGCCATCCTGATATCAGCAGTGACTGCCATATGAGCCTAGAGCAAATGAGAGATAAGCTAGCCAGTGGGATACATACTGTACACTGACATGCACGTGCAGCCAGGTGTTATTTATAAACATTGCATATGCACAAAACAAAAGAGGCGTACGCCACTTTCAACGGAAAAGTTGTGATCTTTAAAAACAGACTTAATGGGAGAAACTTTGTGCAATATTTTTTGACTGATGTCATTTTTGGCTTTTGTCCATATGTACATTTTTAGTATGCATCCTATGCATTGTTTTATAAATGAGACTCCAGCTTATCACAATGAACCACAAAGAAGCTCGAAATACAAACACACACAGAGGTCATGTGATTTCCCTCTCCACTTGGGACATGTAGTCCTTTGCTATTGTATTAATTCTTTGAATATTACACAAAGAACCTTTAAATAAATGTCCAACTACAATTTAAATATATGTGCTTATTATGGATGTGGTGATTTAAAAACAAAACTAATTTTGCATCGTTTATTGTTTTACACATTATTAATAAAATCCAATAATCAGCTACAAAATCTAGTCTGAGGATGATCATCTCTCAGCTGTAATAAAGGCTGAGTGATACAAAACTAGTTACAAATGAGAAAAAGACAAAAAGCATTATTTATTTGGGTCAGAAAATGACTACATTTTGAAAGCTGCCTGGCACTGAGCCCTGCAATAAGGCCACAGAGAACTCTGAAAATGTCCAGCTGCCTGTTTTACATTATAACCAAAAATCTTCCTTCATCTCCACAGTTGGATTTGAATTTAATAAGTGCAGATGTTTCCTTTTACACTTGATGGAAGTTTTGAGACGCATATCTGATGTCTCAACATTCTTTCAGATTATCAAAGATACATTTGCTTTCTGCAGGGAAACACATGCGTGCATTATCAGCCACTACTGTAGCTATCATTGTCTGGTTAAATCTGTGTGTGTGTGTGTTTTTGTGTGTCTGAGTGTGTGTCCACACAGCCTCATTGTGGGATATAACAAAGCCCTGGAAATACAACCTCCAGGGGTCTTACCTGGATGTGGCGGCCCCCACTTTTTCATTAAAAACTGCAATCGTGCAGCTGAGGCTCCGTTACACCACAATGTGACAGAGCTATACAAGGGCAAACATATGCGACCTGGACCCAACCTTCAAATATGCCCCACTAGATAGATCTTTCGCTCTTCTCTATTTTACAACAAGTTTGAATGCAAATTGATGCAGACCGCTTTCAAAGAATATGTGTCGAGCATTGTCGCTGGCCTTGCTGTGCTGTTTTCTCAGGCTTCCCTTGTTTAAGTATTGAGATGTCTGCATATTGAAATGGGTACGAGAGTTTACACGCCTGGCTGTGGGGATGCACGAGGGATCAGGTTTTGTTTTATTCTTTCCCCCTGACAAATAATGCCTGTTTTTAAATATGCAAATCGCGCAATAACACCCAGAAAATATCAGGTTTAATCTATTTTGTTGTTTTTCGGTAACATTTTTATTCAGTAATAGCTTTCTATTGGCAGGCTTTCCTGTGGCACATGGAGTAAAATCTGAATCAGTCCATTCCCTGGGCTATCATTATGATTTTGCAGGGCATGTGAGAGCAACAGAGGTATTGAAGTGAGGTAATTGAAGTGTCCGAGACCAACCCGCTCCGGTGAGATGTGTGAGCAAAGTAGCAATGTAATTACAGGTCATAAGTTGACCACCTCAGAACCACAGCAAGGCGCGGGGAGAGCTCAGCCTGTCAAGCACTCTGACATGCACACACACACTCACACGCAAACAAACAGCCATCATAAATCCGCAGAACCAAATGTCAGTACAGCGTCTTGAAGCTTAACTATACATGACTATCCGGTAAGTTGTGAATGTTTTTGCCAAAAACATTTGATCATAGCTGAATAGTTGTGTGCCAGGAAGTCAAAGTGTCTCCTTGAGAGCCATCTTCAAGTCTGTCCATATAATACTACCCCCTAGTGGTGAAATGAGGAACTACTAAGGCTGGGAGGGTAATGCAGTTAAATTGAAACGGGGCTGTTGTGTTGTGACCACTCTGCAGAATTAAAAATGGTGTTAATATAAAATGTTTTACTCCTCAGATAAATATTTGAACTTGTAGACTTTTTTAAGTTTCAATAAAACCTAAACACCAGCTCTAAAAACCAAATAAAAACAATTGATTGTGAAAGTGCAGGCTATTTGTAATTGATTCGGACACATCCTTTACCTGGTGAAGTGGTGTAACTGGCCCAGGGTGAGTCCGGCGTAGCACCCTCCCCCCTCAGTTGAGTCATTTGTTATCACCTCATGGCGCCTCCTGTGCACGGTGCAATTGGCCGAGCTCCTCCGAGGTGAAGGGTCAAGCCTTTAAAAGGGAATTACTTCATTGACACAATAAGAGATGACAGTTTATTTGACGTCTTACCACCACTTCACTCCCCTCCTACACCCAGCCCTGCCCTGCATCCTAACTGCTCCCCATGGATCATTGGATCTGTGTGTGTGAGTGTGTTTTTATCTGCCCTGGTGTGTTTATCTGTGGCTAATGTTTTTCTGGAGGAGCTTCTGTGCCTGACGAAATTGTGACTTAATCACCTAATAAAAGAATAAAATAAATCTGACCAGCATAAATCAAGACATCACATTAGAATAAATGATTGAAGATGTAAAAAAAAAAAAAAGAAGAAAGAAATGGGTTGAAATCTAAAAAAATAAAAAATAAAATGCTATCTAAAATCTATCTGAATGTTGCAGATAAATCTCGGATCTCGGTTAATTCTTCCTAATTTAATTCTTCACAGTCCAACATATCAGCCATTTCCTCTATTTTGACAAGACGATTTATTTTACCATGAAAAGCTTTTAAAGCACCATCCAAGGTTTCCACACATTTTCATGGACAACATTTCAAACTTTTCCATGACTTTTCAAGGACCCATTATAATTATTTTTCTCCGCCTGCATTGTTCACACATTCAAACTCTACTCAACATTGATTTCAACTAGCTGGCAGACATGAAGGGACAGACGGAGTGCAGGGAGAAAATGAAGAAACGTAAGTGATGGTAAACGTTACACATTACATTACACTGTTATGTTGCGTTACATGGAAGGTTATCTGACAACACATTCTCACTCTGACCTCGTCACATATTGACGTTTGGTCATGGACTTGCAACAACATGCAAGGTACCCTGGGTGTGTTGGTTGTTGACATTCTGGGACACCGTGTCAATTTCTGCCTGTTACAGACATTGTCTTCTTTCAAAATACACGTCTGTTTTCACAGGACATTTACACAGGACGTTTACATACAGTTTCTTTCAAAATAAAAGCACTACGCCGGTACAGCACCACAAATTAACCTTTTCTTTCCTTCAACAAAAAACACACTTGGTTAGGTTTAGGAAAAAAGAACAGGGTTTGACTTTGTAATCTTACGAGACACGAATGCCGCTCTCTCGGTGAAAGACAGTGTTTGTTGGACCCATCCACTCCTCACACCCACCCATTCGGACATTCGTTGCCTTAACTTTCATTCTTGTCCCGCTGCGTTTCCCCCTGATGCCACCTGGCGCTGTTAAACTATAACAGCAACCAGTCATGTATCATGCCGACGTTAAAGGACACTTTTTTTCGTTCATTTCTGATGCTGCAAGTCACTGCCCGAGCGCCGGATTTTGACGTCTTTGGAGTGAGAGTGCTCGTAGGATCCATACTAAAAATGTACATGCAAACAAAAGCCCAAAATGGCGTGAACCAAAAAATATTCAACAATTTATAGCATCAGGCTTCCACCTCACCATCTGCGTCGCCAATTTCCCGTCTCCAAAATGTTCGTAAACATGGGTCAAAGTTTCTCCCATCAAGTCTGTTTTTATACATCACAACTTTTGCGTGGGAAGGGGCGTGCACTTCTTTTGGACCTCGTTTTGTGCTTACAAAATGGCTGCTGCTATCTCGGGTGGAACTATGGCAGCGTGCATTTCCCAGTCCCTGGCTTCATGTAGCAGGCTTGAATCAGGAGACGAGAGGCTTGCTACTTGTCTTTGTCCCTCCCGCACAAACTGTATTTTGGATTGTATTTCATTTGTCTCTGACGCCACAAGTCACTGCCCAAGCGCCAGATTTCAGCGGCTTCGGAGTGGGACCGGGCTCCATCTGCAGACGATTGCTGTAACAGTTTCATTACACACAATAAAATTTCATTACCTTTCCAGGCCTGGAAAATGTGATAGTGAAATTCCATGACTTTTCTAGGTTTTCCATGACCTTGGTAACACTGACGATCCACGTTATGTCTTCTCTAAAGTTATAAAATAAAAGAGATCCTCAGTGAGAGGCAGCTCTGCTGGGTTTTCTTATCAATGACATTCTGTTATAGATTATTTTAATTCCTTAAAACCTTCTTTCCCTCATTTTTAAAATTGTGTTAAGAAATCTTATGTTTCTTTATTCAATTACACTTTTTATCCTCCTTATCATTATTGTTTGTATGCCTAAATATTTGAAATACTCATACACACCTCAATTAGTAGCAGTATTTTTACTGTCTTACTGAAACAGTGTCTTGTTCTTTGATGGGTGGGGGGGTCGTGCTTTAAAACACAGGAAACACTTGTAATAAAATACTTCTCTTTTTTGTATTCACAATAAAAAAAGATTAGTTAAAAAATTAAAATGAATAAATTAAATAGAAGTGTATTTGTGTTTCTAGTGTAAAAGTATCAGTTAGTATCTGTGTATTCAGCACTCACAATGTATTCTGTCGTGTGTGTGTGTGTGTGTGTGTGTATTTATTACTGCATCCCTGTCAGGTGTATTTAGAATGAATAGACTGCAGATGTTACTTAGGATTCAAGCGCAGTCCTGAGGCCTCTGTTTGAGCGTGTGTGTGTGTGTGTGTGTGTGTGTGTGAAAGACAGAGAGTGAGTGAGTGATTGACACCAGACATGTGTGTCACTCCCAGGGGGATTGGGAGAGGCCATGCAGCCAGTCTGGCAGGTCATTATCAGTGTGTCACACAGCGGTGTGACGGCTACTTCCTCTGAGACAAAACACACCACACACACGCACATACACACACACTAACTCCTTCACTGAGTCATTGAGGAATGCCTATCCAAGCCAATCAATTGGGCGATCAATTGGGGACCAACTGGCAATCCCCTGCAATCAATACGCCCCTTGTTGCATGGCTCCAGAAGTGCCACAATGGCTGTGGCACTTAATTAAGTTGTTAATTGCTGCGTTAAGCTTTCTCAGGTACCCTCCCTAGACGGTAATTGAGAGTGGCTGGACAATTCGGCTATCGGCAGCACTTTGCTAAATTTAATCACAAATCCAAGTAATGGCAAAGGCTGTGATACAACGAGCCAAACAACAGCGGCTGTGTCAGTGTACACGCAGGAGAGACCGTGCACACTGTTGCAGTCGGACTTCTGGAAAGTAGACATAACGCTGATTCCTGTTTCTGTTGAGCACCCTGGTTATTGCACTATGTAGACATCTGGATGACATCATGCAGCTGTGCCAGCCAATCACAGTGTGGTACACACTGTCCAGCATTTTTAGGGATGATGAGGTTTGCTCTGGGAACATAATTTTAGTACAGAAGATTCCTTGTGGGCAGTAGTGTAGTGGTAGCTGATGAGGAGGGTGTATTACGAGGTAGATGAGAAGGATACCAAGGAGGAAGTGTGTATACTCTCCTATATATTCCAGTTGATTTCTGGCTGATGGGTGAATATACTGTAAACACCCATAAAAAGAGGAGGGCATACCCTGTGAACCAGTGTATCCCCTCCATTACACCACTGCTCCTCAGTTACTGCTGACGTTTTGAATTTCAACTGTGACCTTCAAAACATCAGCAGTGATCTGGGTGGAGGGTTTTTAGTACTGGGGAGTGCATACAGTATATTAAATACACAATATACAAACAATTAACTGTATGCACCCCCCAGTAGCTTGTGGACTGTTGTTATGTAAAGCATGACTTGACAGGTGAGTTCAGTATGTTTTAAACTGGACCCTGTTTCCCATGTGTTTGTGTCTATGGTCATTTCAGGCAACGAGCAGCGGTTGTAACTGCGTGATGGCCGTTTGGTCCGCTTTAAAAAGTGCAATTTGAAAGTGAACTGAACCAAGTGAAGGTGTGAAATTTTTCGGCATTCCCCGTCCAATCGAACCGAGTCCCCTGGACTATCCTGGTGTGAATGCGCCCTGAGAGCG
>JAPZEB010000001.1:35218615-35232109 GCA_029783705.1 Chaetodon striatus
GTGTCACCGCTGATGAGGAAATACAGCGAGTGCTGGACGGAGCAGTGAGTGACAACAACCCCGCCCACATTTAAGAGTACTGTCTGTGGTGGAAACACTAGGGTCTGAAGGGTTACTTTTGTTTTCAAAGGTACCATACTTAAAGTGTTTGGTGGAAACAGGCTTTAGACACAAAAACATGGGAAATAAGGTCCAGATTGAAAAGTACCAAAGTTTCCCTGTAAAGGTTTGTAACACCCATCTTCAGTTTCCTTCTTACTCGGCCCCAGTATCACCATGAGATATATATTTTATTCATACACCAACAAAATAAACAAAAATATAGAGCATCACATCAACTTTTTATAGGCAGAGAAAAATAAAGGGTATACTTTTATACAAGACATCTAAAGAGACCAATTCAAAGCACAAACACATAAATCACAACTAATGATAACGAGTACAGTGAACAATTTAAACAAGGGGGGAAAGCACAAGCACTATAACTTGAAGAGTGTATAAAAAAGACAAATTCATTTGCAAAATATTCCCTACTGGGTAATTACACTGACCGCGGGGTTGAAGAGCCCGTCAGGGTCAGGATTGCTGCGTTTAAGGACACTAGAAGCTCTACAGAGAGCTGTCTTGTCTCAGATTGGTAGATGCTACTGTCTCTGAAACAATCCCACATTACAGTTTGAAAAAATCATCATCGTTTAATATTTAATAGAGATTAAAAATCTACCAGCTTTAAAATCGTATGGCTTTGCTGTTCTCTTGAGTCCCTAAAATGTTAAAGATTAGCACCACTGGGCTGGCATTAACATCAAAAGCTGGGTTAATGTAAATAAGTACTGTAAAAGGATTCAATACATTGTCCGTGTTCGCCCACTGTGTCTTTGTCTAGTGTTATAGAACCAGAAGGAAATCGATCCACTTCCACCACAGCGGGCGGCTGACAGGAAACAGGACCCAAACTAAGACTATGCTTTTCTATTCCAGCAAAAGCTTCTCTCAATATTTACTCAACATTTTCCTTTTTCCATTTTTAAGCCTCTGTTTTCCAAAACCATCAACATTATAAAGGTTAACGGTCACATTATAACACATGTATGTAAGTATGTACTACATGTACATAGACCTAAAAAAAAAAAAAAATACAGGGACTTCAGATTTTGAGGAGCTACTGTTATTTACACGCCTCTATCTGACTAAACATTTCCCTTTGTGAAAAGCTGTGCTTTGTACTCAAACTGCCTCGTCTACACAGGTACAAAAATACAAGGTTCGTATCCCTACACCTGCTCGCAGTATTTTCTGTCGTGTCATGCAAAAACATTTAGTTATCACCTTAACTGTCCTACAAAAATAATTGGTAGCAAAATAGATTTCTCGAGAGTCATGCATCCGTCCTTTTCACTGGTTTCTGTACATAATTCAGCTGTTTTTTTGTTTTTTTAAACGGTCCTGAGTGTGCAAAAAGTCGATATCACTGACGGCTAAAAATAAGACCAATGTTATGGACTGCTGAGAAAGAAAATTAAAAAAAAAAAGCAAAGGCATCTTCATGCTCTCTTTACACAGCCGTCTGCAGAGCACACACGTATTCCAACTACATCGTGTGTTCAAATGATAATTTAACTACAGGTTTGCAGAATAGCGCAGTCTGAGATGTTTTCAAGTTCTGTGTAATCCTATGCTACCTACTGCACAATACAATGCAAAAGTATTTTGCAAATTGGCAAAGCTTCCTGAAATTAATGCAGGAAATATTTCATAAAACCTTCTGACAAGAACTATTGCAGCTGTGAACGACAACTGAATGTACTCTGCCAGCATTGCCGCACGAGAATATTAACATTTTACAAAAGTGCATCATCCTCCTGATGACATCTGATGAATGCCACTGTCTTTAAGTACTCATATAAATGTTTAAAGGGCTGTACCTCCTGTCTGCTTTATCTTTAGTTTGACTGATTTCTTGTTTTCAACATTTGTTCCTGTCCGAAACTCAGATGTAGAATTAAACACTGTTATCTGTCGAGTCAGAGTAACATAGACCTAAACAAATACTTGTACTAGGCTTACAGTATATTCCTTCACACAGTGTTTAAAACGGTGGTGAAACATCTCCGTTATATAATCCATTTTCAATCTGTCTCGCTGGGTCACATTTGTAAATGTCTTCATAACCTATCAAATGCCCAAACACAGAAACAAAGTCAAGTGAAATGCATTTTACATGATCTTAAACGTTTTACAAAACTGTCATTAATGCTTATAAAAGTTCATTTTTTTATGTCCACGGTTCACGTTAACATCTGTACAAAACAAACGTAAAAATCATGAAAAATGAAATTTAAACAAAAGAGGAAAGACATAAGAATCTCTTAACTGAAAAGACAAACAAAAAAACCCTCCTCCCTTTGCTACAGCCTTTCTGGCACTTTAAAAATTGCCAGTATAATTATTCAGGACAAACTGTGGAGATCATACTAACATGGTACTGCTTTAATGCACTTGTCCCCTTTTGCCACAAACAACATGTATATAAAAAGTGCTACTGACAGCTGGTGGGGAGGAAGGACTGAGTTACAGAGTGAGGATTGGCTGAATGAGGGGGGCTCGTCATCTTTCCGGATCTGTGTAGCCGTTCTTGCCTGCGTGCAGTCTGTGTGTTTTTTTTAGTCACTGACAGGAAGTGGGTGGATGAAGGGTTTTCCTAAGAGACGCTAGAGCAGCGGATGCTGGGGGAGCCCATTTGTGTGAGCACCTTGTCGAGCCACTGCAGGGGGCCGTTCAGGTGCAGCTCGATCCAGCAGGGGGTGCTGGTCACCGTCTGTCGCCTGGGAGAGACACGGGGAGAGCAGAGGCAGATGTTGAGTACACAGGGACGGCAGTTTAGAGTAAACTTACAAAGTCAACTTACAGCAAAGCTAAACTACTTTTGTTTTAGCTGTCATGTGAAACAAGAAGAAAGGAAACACAAAAACCGGACGATGCAGATTTCTGAGCGACACTTTTAACACATTTTAATGCAGACTCATATTCCACACGACACTCGAAGGACCTTTATCTTCCATATTGTCGGACTTCTCTTAAGCAATAATCATTGAAATACAGAGGACCGTGTCTTTGGAACGTCGTTCTCCCATCTCTACAATCAGTGTCTACGTTATCGTTATTTAAAACACATCTGAAAAGGACTCTATTTGCAAAGTCTCTTAACACTTCATTAATTTATTTGTAATTTGTTTGTGTTTTTTGTTGTTGTTAATTGCACATCTTTTACAATGTTGTAACACTTCTTAGTCTGTAACTTTTATTCGATTATGCGATCTTTGTTTTTATCTTTTTATATACGATTGTCGTTATTTAATAGCGGAGGTATCTTCATAAGCTATTTGTGGCTTCTAACCTCTCCTGCACAATGTTTTCAATCTTTATTTATTTATTTTCCTGTGTTTTCTACACATGTACGTGCAAATTAACTAAACTAAACTAAAACTAAACTCATGCCAGTTAAGACAGAATTTAAAGAGGACCGATAATGCTCATTTTCATTCTCATTTTATACTTGTATTTTGGGTTTCTATGAGAACATGTGTACACACTTTAATGGTCAAAAACACTATTTTCCTTATAATGTCTGTGCTGGAACCAAGCGCCAACCTCTGGGCCTAAATAATGAAGCCAATATGGAGGTGCCAAAACTTGGAGTGACACACTGTCTCCCAAAAAGATCCACCTCTCACTCCTCCACAGTGCCAGCCTCTCCCTCAAATATGGTCACCTCTGGCTCCATAAAACCAAGGTGGTGATGGCTGAAGTGACGAACGCAAGGCTTCAAAATGGGACTCCACAAACCAATGCGTGACGTCACAGTAGCTACGTCAGTTAGTTTTACAGTCTATGGCTGGAGCACCTGTATTCACCCTCTGTCTGAGACGCTCTGTTTTAGCAACAGTCCCTTTAAACCCCCCTCCTAAAAAAGTCTGCTCTAATAGATCTGAGTTTCCGGGTCTTCCATATCTCTATATAGAATAGCGGCACTTTCAACCCTGAAACTTGCCAATAAAAGCTTCTGATCACAACAACATGTTCCAGCAGGAATATGATCCAAAATCAGGGAGAGGTTTACGACACTAGCAACCAACGTTTCCCTGGTGTTAGCATGTAGCTACATGTAGCAGTGACAGCTACATAATGTAAATACTTGCAGCAGCCTGCCTGCAGCAGATGACCAGATGGAAAAAAAATATGACACACTATGACATCATACTGTAGCCAGAGAAGAATAAACTGCTGGGAGTATTCAGAAGAGTGTTAAGCCTGAGATTTTTTCTCACAGAGGTTACTTCTACATATGTTCACCTCATTATTTCAAACTTTCGCCATGTTTAATATGAACATCCTTGATTGTGACATTAAATATAAGACACAAACTACAGAGAAGCATGAAAGGTCCCCTTTAAGATCAGATTAATAAGCCAAAAGCAAACTGAAAAACCAACCTTTTCTTTTCTATTTTAATGTTGTGATCTATAATTCATGTTTACAATAACTGTGTTTTATATGGATTCCTGTTATTGATGCTTTGTCCACATTGTGATGAGTTTAGCTAAACTAGAATAAATATGAGCACAGCCAAAGTTTGCTATCCTCTATGTCTCTCTACGTTAACATAATGCTCAGAAAAATAATGTGATTTTATGAGTATCATACTGAAACTGAAAAAAGGAAGTTGTGTCTCATGAACATTTGTTCTATAAATCTCTGATAAACCTCAGGATGTGCAAAGCAATGGTGCGTTTTCTCCACTTACATGTTCTTTAAAAATTGTTTTGAGGGGGTAATTTATTTCTGTTGTTCTTGGTTCTTGAAAAACAAAAACTTTAGAGGTGGCAATATAAATACAGCTTTCCAGATATTCAACATTTGATCTCCATATCCTTTGGCACTTCTCTGATTCCCCACAGCCTTCATACAAAAAACCCTCACTGCTTTTTCCATAGAGGAGAGGAGAGGCAATCATGTTCAAAGTCATAAATGTGTGAGGCTAAGTTGCGTTAAATGACAGCTCTTACGCCTAAAGTGCCTGGTGAAAGAGCAACATCAGCTGCAGAAAACACTGCAGATGCTGTATAGAAAAATGCACAAGAGTTCGTATGTTCTATAAAAAAAGACGGATCAGATTTCCTGAAGGACTCTGGTTTCAGTGCGCCTCACCCAGTGATAGTAACCCTGTCAATTCTGCCTCTGCTCTCTGCCACTGACTCCTTTGTTTTGTTTATTTTCCTGACAAATCATCCAAAACTGATTTCATTTGGTGAGAGAATAAAGATCCAAACCCCGTGTTTTAATCCAGCTTGAATGAGCAAAGTGAATAAAACACCATAATCTCTCAGTCAATGCCAACGACAACAGCAGGCAAAATGTATCCTGTACGTTGTTATACATCTAATTTATGCATTGGCAGAGCCAGATGAACAGAGACACTTGCCAGCTGCATGATTTCCCTCTGGTTTATATGGTTTGTTTCATGACTGCTGGCAATAAAGCTTCTGTCTGAATAAATTAGGCGCAACAAGGATGCAAAAGCGAGATCTTTCATTCATCTTTACATTCGCCTGTTAACATTTTGTGGACTATTTATTTTCTGGATTAAATAAAGAGCAGGTAAAAGGGACTAAAGGGTTAAAAAACATCCGACAGTCAGCATGGGAAAAGACAGAGAGAGCGAGGTGTGGGTGGAGGCCCGGCTGGTCCAGTAACCTGAATCCTGTTTTTAACTGTCTCCACATGTCAGCATTTGGTCTGGACAGGACTGGTGAGCAGTCGCTCGCAGCACGAAGGTTTCCCCCTTGAGGAAACCTCCTCAGCAGAGCCAACTTTCAGCCAATCATCGGCTCGCCTTTTATTCCGTCTCGTCCTTTTTCACTATCAGTGAGTCAGACGGGATGGAAAACAGGGAGGGGATGGAAGAGGGAAAGTCTGACATCTCTTTTTGACACAGCACATGTGTGTTTGTTTAAAAATAGTCTGGCGTGCCAACTGGGGCCTGTTTCTATTGATGAGGGCCCGGCGACGTCACACACCGGATTCACCAGAGTGTGAGCAGATGCCTGAGAGCGGGGGCGGTTGGACTGTGGGATGTGATTCACAGTCTGTTTGTTTCTATTGTCTGTGTTTACATAAAGGCTTGCTAAGGACTTGATCTTTGCACAACAGCGCCTATAATGTTGCTGACAAGTTGGTTGTGGGTTTTATCATCTGTTAATTAGTTCAGCTCTGTAGCGGTCGAGGTTTACCCTTTGGGAAGTGAGCGAGTGGTTGTCCTTAACCCAAAGCTGATCAGCAGCTTACCTGTATTCAGCTCCCCAGCCCTTGACGAAGCTCATGCGGATGGTGCACATCCTCGTGAGCTGGTACACAGCCTCAAAGCCCTGGTTGACTGACTGGGCCAGCAGGGCAGCAAACTCCTGGTTGTTGAAGATCTTCAGGTTACATCCTGGAGGGAACAACCAGCACACAAAAGTCAGGCCTCAGCAGCTGGTCACAATAACTGTGGCTTTACCGTATTAAGACATGATGTAGATAAGACTGGGGACAGCTTTTGGGGAGGTTTGGCTTTAAGGGGAACTCGTATTAAGTCTTTAGTGGCTCCAGAGGGAGCAGAAACCTGATAAACTGCCTCGGATGATGTAACACTGCATCATGAGTAATGGAGGCGCCAGGTTTTGACAAGAATGCATGGAATAAAAAAAGATATCTCTGGTTCTGCTGAATCAATTTCAAGACTGTTTTATTTAACTGTTTATCGTGTGTCGAGCGATGATGCAGGAATGCAAAGCTAAATCAGTGGAGCATTCTTTTAAACATGGGTGGGAACTGTGGATAAAAAGTTGAAAATACAAGAAGGGAGACAGCTGGTCTGCATGTTCCTGTGCTTCTACAAGGGCTTATTTGACCCTCACAGTTTATTTAGCCTAATTTGGCATGGAAAGGAATCTCCCTATAACTGTAAAATCAGCTGATTCACACAGTTTCGTACTTTCAAGTCTCAGTGAAATGGAAGTTAAAGCATCTTGTGCTTCTGTACTGTGATGAATTTCTGAGTGAAACAGACTATTTGAGCGCTGTACAGTTTCAAGACTGATTTAAATCAAATCTTGTGCAATTGACTGGACATCTTAAGTGGGCGGGCTTAAAGTTTAGCATGATTAGTTTGTGGCTGAGCAGACTGTTGGCTCCACACAGACCTCCCTTCCTGTTAGATAGGGAGGAGGACGATGAAGAGATGAATGAATTCAACTTTCACCACCTTGTTTTGGAAATGAAAACAAAGGTTTTTATCTTCTCTGTCTCCATATTTTGTAAGCCACTACAACCCACAAATGGTGGAGTGCGACCTGCGTGGCTAGCTTGTTGCTCAAAGTCTCATGTGGTTGGATGAGCTTTTGTTAACGCCCCCAAGTGAAGGATGAGTCATCGAACATTTGAAACCGTTTTACCTGGTTTTACAGTAAGAAAAAAAAGGAGGGATTTTGATGGGAAACTACTCTAATACTATTATTTTTGTACATGTATTTAGCTTATAACAAGAAATAAATGATCAATTAACAAGATTAAAAACGGGAAAATGAATTTTTCATTTAATGGGGACTTAAATTAACTTATTAAAAATTTTATTTCTAGATGACACTTGACACAGTGATTCGCATACGCATTTAATAAGCTTGTGCAGCCTTTACGTTAATCTGACAGCAGTCAATTCAGACCTGTGTTGTGTTCATGGTGTTAAAAGGTTTGACCTCATAAGACTGTAGTCGTGACCTTTACGCTTAAGAGACTCAGGTGCTTACTCAGACATGAAACAAACATGTAAAACTGCCATCGCATTTCAGTAAAGAGGTGCATGTCTGGGAAGGACACGGGTGAGTCAGAAAACAAAGAGCAGCGGAGCTTTGTGTAAATATCTTGCCTCTGACAACAAAACTCTATTAGGATTTGTGTGATGTGTTTTAAGGGAAAACTTGTACCACTTTTAAAAATCATGTGGTAAAAGTAAACAGACTACTGTGGAGAGGAAAACTTTAGCCAAAGAGGACGTCCCTGGACTGGTGGTGAGGGAAAGTGATGGGCCTGATGTGTCCTCTGCTGTTCTGTTCTGAATCATCCATTTTAAAGAATTAACTAAACTTAGATTAATCACAACTTGGCTGGGTAACAATCCTCCAGTGTCGTCAGTTTTGCCACAGACACTGAAAGTGCTCAAACTGGAGGATTTGGGAAGTGGAAAAGTCATCTAACACTGCAATTTGAACTTGTTGTCTCCAGAAGTATATTCCTGCCCCGAGGGCTTCACTCAGTTATTAAAGTTAAGAACAACACAGCCTCATAGTGGACTTTTTTTAATGAAGACGTGAAAAAAGGTGTCTCTAACCATTTTAAATTTATCTAGACATTACCTAGAGGAGCTGTATGTGAGAACGCATTTTTCTGAATCAGTCGGATCAGAAAATAATTGGGCTTTACCCTGCCAGCTCACTAGAACATAGCAGGTGTAACATCTAATTGAGTCCATGTGTGAAGGAGCTGGTAACTGTCTGAAGAATTCAGACAACTGATGTTTCTATGTTTCTATGATGCCACCCACGCGAAACAGGAAAAAACAGAAGAGTCATTTACATGAAGACATTAGCAAAAATGCCTAACTGGAGATATGACAAGACACAGGAAAGTTTGTCAGTAAGGGCTGAAGCTGAAATGAAACTGCAATTGACTCTTTTGTTCATGACCAAATTTTGAGCGGCTATGTGACCATGGTGTAATCTGCGTCACATCCTGCCTCCTGCATGCTCTACCCAGGTGCCAAAATTCACCTACACCAAACAGAATATTTCCAGTAGGTGAGAATGCTTCTGACACAGACAATCTCCTGCTGTATGCTACATGTGTGAGAGGGACAATTCATATGAGAAAACTGCCTTTTTCAGCTTGGCACACACCTGGGGGGATCTTGCAGACTGTGGCGGGGTGCCAGCCGTAGCGTTGGTTACAGTTGGGGCTCTGGACAAAGATGGCGCTGTCGCTCAGACACTCAGCAAAGACTTCTCCTCCGATGTAGTACAGCCGCACACCACGGCCTTGAGGAAAACAGAGATGGAACAAACTCAGATAAAATGCCACAATGAAGACATGAGCAGTGATCCCAAATATAGAGTCATGTCTTGTTTGGAATGGTTATAAAAATGAGCATCATGTGATTATAAATAATTTGTGCACTGAATGATGTCTTACCAATATGTCTGCGCGTTAACTCCACAGCTGCGTTGCGGTTGACGTTGGACAACAGGCCCAGGCAGAAACGCTCCGAGTTGGAGGGGTCCGTGAAGCCATCCACAGTCAGCGAGGGCTGTGAGGCGTGGAAGGTCTCTCCTACTCGCTGGTTCAACTCATAGTAGGAAATAGAGCACCAGAAGGCCGGCTCGCAGTATGTCACCGGCTGAAGGTCTGACGCAGAGAGATGGAGGAAGATACAGTTTAGTTTCATCAAACTTAAGAAGAAAGTAAACAGAGAGATGAGAGAATGACACTGTAGATAATAGGGTCACTAACAGCCTGAAATGTGCAGATTAGGGTTGAAAAATGTGTTGTTTCAGCACTGATGTTGCGATGTGCTCAAATGCAATCGTCACATCGCAATGTCAAGTAAGGTAAATTAAATCCAACATGTCGTGTGACAACTTTTTTGCTGCTTGGTAAAAAAGGAAAACTCACACAGTTCTAATTTTCCATGACTTATGTTACCGACCAAGCCCTCCCCTTTAAGGCAGGTTACATGTGTATGCAATGTAGTTTGGCGGCATTTGTTATGGGAAGTAAGACTCCCCTGCATGTGTGTGTGTGCGTGTGTGTGCGTGTGTGTAAATGCTAAATAACTGGGCCGGCAAGTGCTACAGACAGTGAGGAGCATGCTTTCCCAAAGCGACAGCATTAAGTGCTGAGATAAGCTCAGCTTCCAGTATAGCGACTATAAAAAAGGCCTGTGTTTTGTGTTTGCTTAGCAGAAGAAATAAAGCTTTAATGCAATGTTATCATGACATCTCACGATCAGTCTTCACCCCACTGTCTTCACAGTTGCCAGGCTAAAGCTATGTGACTTATCCTACGGAAATCAGAGGTCTCCCAAATACAGCTCAGAGCTGCAAGGCTTGAAAGATAACGTTAACGCTCTTATTAATCTAAAAGAGAAGTCTGTATGTTTAACAACCAAAGCACGTCCTGCTAGCAGTCAACCACAACCTAAAAAAAACCTAGAAGAGAGGAGCAGGCAGGAAGCAACATAAGGAAGCCCCTTATTTTAGGGTAAACAACGTGCATTATTAATATGCCATGTTAAATTATTGAATTTAGCCTGGACTGATAGAGGAGTATTATAGAGATACAATGGTATCATGGTGAGTCAACCAGTGTATTAAACAACCTAATGTCCCTCTGCTCCACATCATGAAAGTCTTCAAAGTAAAAAGTAATTTTTCAGCTTTTATTTTTTATGATTAATATTTTATTTTCTATACAGATGTACTCCCATACAAAATCATCAGAATAATTCTAAAATAACAAATGGTTGCAAAACAGAGCTTTTCAAGTTATCTGATGAAAATTCTTGTATTTTTTATATACAGCAGAAAAAATAAATAAATTGCAGTGTCAGTTTTTCCCAATGTCATGCAGCTTTTCTTGAGATCAATAAGAAATTCAATGCTTAAAACAATACAGGAGGAAAAAAAACAAATAGGTAACAGGAGACAGGAGTCAAGGTTGGTGCAAATCAGAGGAGTATCGGCCAGAAAACACATGGGGGAGAAAGTGGAAATGAAGAGCAACAGGAGCAAAGAAGATGCAAAATGTGGGGAGAAAAGGGGCTGAGGTGGATGTAGAGGGGGAAGAAAAACACCAACCAAAGAAAACATTTGGCTGAGCTTGCGTCACAAAATGTCAAACCCATACGCTGTTTCCCAGAAGTCTCTACCAGACGAAATGTGGAAACTCAACCCTCACTGGTGGGACGCTGGAGCCAAAATGGTCAAATTACAGGCTTATCCATGATCATTTTCAGTAACTTCAACTGGTTCCGTTAATTTGCTCTTTTTCCCCTCCCTTCTTTCATCACCTGGTTTCCTCTTACAAAACTGGAGTTAAATCAAACAGAGAATTCCCACTGGGGGGATACACTATTGAAACATTTGTCTGTAAGTGAAGGCAGACAGACAGAAAAGTACACAAACATACTCTTACACACACACACAGACACACAGCCCTTACCTAAGTTGCTGTGTGTGGGTGAAACGGGGTTTGGTGACAAGTTTGGGGAGCTTGTGTCCATGCTGTGGGTCATCTGGTGATCGGTCTCTCCATCCTCACTGAGGTAGCCTGGCGGTGGCGTTTCTGAGAGACACACAACCACAAAGACACAAACAAACACTCATCACATTCGTGGCAAAGTTTCCTAAAATAGATCTGGTGGAAATCTCTGCTGTGTAGTGGCTGGCTGATTGAAACAGAACACAGAAAGACAAACTGCAAATGTTTACACTTCATAAAAAAAAAAAAAAAAAGATCTAAAACAGCAAAATCTTAGCTCCCATCTGCATTTAAAAATGACTGTTAAGTATGTTGAAGCTATGTCAGACAACAATTGTTGGCACATTTAGATCGACTCCAAACATGTATCATGAGTCCTGCTCGGATCTAATTTTCAAGACCCACTCCAAAACCGGAACCTTGACATGTAATACTGCACCCACCCCACCACCCGCACATATGACCAATTAGTTCTGCAACCCAACCCGTCGACACAAGATCCACGGCCTGACCTGAAATCGCAAATCCTATCATAACCATGCCCTGTTCTAATAATATGATTAGGCAGCACATTTAAAGTAATCATTCAGGGACATTTCATACAAGTCAAACTAAGATGATATATTTTCACATGAAATATAAGTCAAATAATACAATTTAAATGAACTGTTTTTGCTTATTCTTATATTCCAGCTGGCACAGAAGACAGAGACGACACACAAAGTCAGCAGTCAGAGAATTAAACCATTAAACTATTCTTCTCATTTCATTGTAATATAATCATCATCCAACGCCGCAATCTGACCCACATGTACTTTTCCTTCACCCAGAAACGAGCCCATTAAAATTAAGACAAAATACCACTCGTCAGTCACTGATGCAGGACTCTTCTCTGAGCGAGAAAGTACCTCCAATTAATGAGTCAATCATTTTCTAACATTGCTCAGCGACAATGTGGGAACAGGAGTTTATCAGCGCTCAACTCATGAACTAAAGACGAGATTAACCAATAACAGCCCTTATGTGGGAAACCCAAAATCGAGACTGAACAACCATCGCCCACAAGATCACATCTTCTCTTAGCAAAGAAGTCGGAGTCATAAAATGCCAGAAAAGACAAAAATGTGATGCACTTCCTGACCCATGCCTGTTAAATGTTTACAGCTTGACGCTGGAAAACAAATCGGATTCTTTAAAAAGTCTTGGTGTGAAAGTATGTGCGTGTCCTCTGAGGAACCATGCTGGTACCTGGTATGTAGTTGCTCTGGGGCTCAATACCAGCAGGGAAGTTGGTGTTTTCTGGGATTGAATGGCTGTAATCATCCAGAGGCGGGAACTCACTGGGGATTTCTGTGTGTCTGGGCACCAGCACCGGTGGGAGTACTGTATAATGGACAGGAAGACATGCAAACACAAATACTTCCTTAGTACATAAGATTAGTTATTGGTTTCATGTTTGGCAATGTAAATTAATATGTGATGCAACTCAATGCAGTAAGTAACAGGAAGTGATGCAATTAAACAAAAAAATAGGATGAAGTTATGTTTAAATAAATCACAGGAAAAACATTAGATAATACCTCAAGAAATAAAAACAGGGAAATTGAAAAAAGGGAGATCGTTTCACAGAAAAGGGTCCTGACAGCAAAGTGAGATAAATCTGGACAAGCTCTCAAACTTAATCCTTTACACTACCTGAAAAAAACTCATGTTAGAGCCATGATAAAAATCTGAAGAAGAGATAACACGCTCCAAGCTCTCGTACCTGGCGTCTCTACTCTCTGGTAGTGGTACGGGTTGACACACACTTCATCCTTCTTCGTGTGGAAGGCGTACTCGCACAGCTCCACCGCCCGCAGCTCATGGTGGGACTGCAGGTCGGGCCAGCGCCACAGACGGCAGTAGATGACGTGGGGCAAACCTTTTCTGTGGGAGACCTGCAGACGGCCATCCAGAGACCTGCAGACAGGACGAGAGGAAGAAGCAGAGAGGTCTGTCAATCATCTGTAACCTTTTGTTTGAAATACTGATTCGTGTGTCTTCCAGCATTTTCAGTCGTAAACAAAAAAATGTTCTTGTTTGGTATTTTGATCATTTCTTGGCTCCATATGCACAACATGTTGTCTCAGGGTGCTTTCAGACCTA
>JAPZEB010000001.1:35248564-35259662 GCA_029783705.1 Chaetodon striatus
ATGGTTTTATATGTGATGTAGTAAAACACGAGGAACAACAGAACAACTTGAGCGTCCTCCATCCTGGCGTATTGTGTCGCACAAATGATGATGTGGGCTTGTCGGTCGCCGTTTATGGTATATGATTGCAATATGAGATTTTTGCTGAAGTCTGTACCAAACATGCGTGTTCCTTTACATCTGGAGTAAGATTAGCAGGCAGTGGCATCTCTGTAGGACCGACATGCTTCATTTATAATTGTATGTTTTGACATATTTTACCTTTCTGAAAAAAGTCACAGGTCCTGCGATTTTGATATTGCACTTGGCCATACTGTCCATTAATTGAGCAGCCCTGCTTACGTGATCTTTTTTTTTTTTTTTAATCAGACTGGCAGATATATTAATTAATCATTTCAGTTACTTTTTAATAAAAAAAATGACAAATTTGTTGGTTAAAGCTTCTCAAATGTGAGAATTTGCTGCTTTGCTATGTCTTACCTTAATGGTAAATTGAAAATCTTTGGCTTTTGGACAAAATAAGACATTTGATGATGTTTTCTTATGCTTCATAGACCACACAAACAATCAATCAAAAGTAATAAACAGATTTATAGTTAAGAAAATACTGATTAGTTGCTGCCCTGGAGTAACTATGACAATCAGTGATTTGCCAGCCTATAAAATCAAGCTTTGGTTCAACTTAAAAATCCACTCCCAAATCCAAATTTACTCCCAAACCTGGATTTAACCCAGGCAGGTGTTGCTTAAACTTAAATCTCTGCGGGTGTATCATCATCATGTCTACATTCATTCACAAAAAAGTGACATGTGTTGTTTCAGCATTTCACTTGCGGTGTCATTCTACTGGCTTTGACCACAGTAAGAAAACAATAGCACACATCAAATACATTGGCTAACATCTAATTCATGAGATATAATGGCAATATGAAAATCACTAGGAAGCACAAACAAGCATTCCCACACAACTCAGACAAACAATATGCTCTGATAAAGACAGGATGCGCAGACCTCAGCTATGCTAAATGATATGACGTGTAGGGTGGCTGTGTGTACTGTACAGTGTGTATGTGCGGTATGAAAGCAGAGCGGGTGTTCATAAATATCGTCTTGACACAGTAGCTGCACTGTCTGTGTGTCATTTTATGTAGTGTGTCATCCAGACACACTTAGACACGCTTCTTTTGATGCTCAACTGCTGTCTATCTGGAAAACACAACAACTCTATCTCAGCTATTAGCGTGTTTCTCTTTTTGCATGCCAACCACAGTAACCACAGTCTCCCTCAGATAAGCCTGAGAATCCAACACGCTGCCTCTTGCCAAATATTCCGTCTCCTTCTCTTCCTTCATCTAAACCTTTGGCTTTCTGGTTTACCTCTGGTTTCTCCTTCCTATTCTGGTCTCCTCATATTTCAACCCTCTGTTGCTTTCACTCTTTTTATCTGGTTCTGTCTATCATTTATGTATCATCCTCCCTCATTAAATGACTCCTCCGCCCTCCCCTGCAGCCCAGACACAACACTGGGAATCCCCGACTCCACTCCACATCCCTCTGTATTTCCCTTCATCTCTTACGTACTTTCTCTCATCCTGTCCCTTTCTCAGAGCCCTTGACACTACATTGTATCTGTGTGACCTATGACAGTGTCAACATTAAACCTGGTAGGGCTGTGAACAGGCAATAGCCATTTTTACACAGAGATCGTGCTGTAAGGCAGCAACAAAGTCCCGTCTTTATGCCACCTTTGCATTTTTACAAACAACCGCAGCAGCATGCCACTCCCGTGAGTAATATTTAATAACAGGCCAGCATTTCAAAATCAAGAGGCGTGACAGGCGTGACATTTAACACATTAGCCTCGGCCTCTAATGTGACATAAAACAAATGCGTCAGCAGCACTTTATAAACAATAACAATGGCATTAACATTTACCATGTCTGTTATATGGCGGCCAATCTTGTCCTCTGCTGTGGACATTTACAGCCACTGCTGTTCTTCTTTAAGTTAGCCACTAAATTCTCCTTTGGCGAGTGACACGCAAAACACGTCGTCAAAATATCACACCTGTGCCACCCATGATCTCATCCTGCCAGCTGTCCTGTTTAAACAGGCATCATTTTGGCTCCATTCCCGGCTCAGATTCAAGACAACTCTGCCCCCCTATTCCGCAATCGTAATTTTAAGAGAGAACTACAAGGCAGAATAACTGGGTAATATTCCTGCTTTAACAGGCAGTGTAAAAGGGGCAAATGCCATATGTAAGTTTTAGGAATAATAACAAAAAGATACTTCTTGTAATACCTTTCTTATTGAAGTAAAGATAAGTTTTACTACATAATAATCTACAACTGGCACGATTTTCATTTAAATCAGAACTATTTTATCAAAGAATAAGTAAACAAAGTACAAATCTAGATTCAAAGTGGTGACCATGTTCCTGTGATTAGGGGATTATTACAGGACCACTTTGGAATTGCTTAAGTAAATTTATTTGTGTTGAGTTAAACCTCTTTCAGTCAGAAATTGTGCCGTTCTGGATCACAATGACACTTCTACATGACTGTAGAGCACCAGTTTTGGCACTGAAGCTTTCACGCGCTAGCTAAATCAATAACAATAATTCCTCTAAACCAAATTGTCCTCTATGAATCTCAACATCCTCCTTAATCAGTGACATGTTTGGGCACACAGTTGTGGACACAGGTTGTCCTGTGAATGGAAAAGGGTCTCTCTGTTCTTCTCTCCCGCTTTCTAATGGACGCAGCCCACTCGTTCTCAATCCATGTTCTTTTTTTGTTTTATCCCATCTTTTATTTCTGTGCTTGGGATTCCTTCACTCCCTCCCTCCTGCCCTGACATGCAGAAGGGTGAATCAGACTGTCGTCTCGCTGCCAGGAGGGATGTGTGTGGACAAGACCAAAGCACTCCCCAGCACTGGCCAAAACCCAGACTAAGTAAAGGTAGGTAAGAATGAGGAATCCACTCCCCCAGGCTTTGTGAAAAGACATAACACACACATACATGCGACACACATCTTGAATAATTACGTTTAATTTCCCACCAGTGTTTCTCCGCTAAACTACTGCTGGAATCCAACATGATATTGCTTCCTCTATAAGCTCCTATGTGATCCTTTTCCCCTCTTTAACCGATGTCAGGCACAGAACCTAAACTTTAATGTGTTTATCTTTCCGTGTAAGACTGTTTGTCTCCCACACACAGTTCTGTTAAAAAGTTTGTCTCTGTTCAAACATGACAGGACCATTACAGATGGGTACACAATGTTCATGTTATAACTGCCATTTGGCATGCAAGACTAGACAATGCAAGGATTCCCTGAGAGACTGTACTGGTTAACTCCTCCCAATTTCAATGTCAGACTAACTTACATTTATTGTTACAAAAGCTGTAGTTTGTAAAAGTCTCGCTTCAGAGTCACATCTGCCACTTTGATGTGATGTTCATGATCAAGAAATTTGATCAAGAACTTGCAAGGTGTTTTTTTTTTCGCTTCATTTTTTCACTTTACTTCTTTTTATTTATTTATTTTTTTTACATTTCATAGGCTTAACCCTCTAAGACCCACAGGACACTGGTAATCTTGGCTGATATTAGCAATTCAGTAGTGGTTTTATGTAAAATTAGACAACCTAAGGCATCCACTGGTATCAACCTTGTCATGCTAGCTTATTGGGAAAGGAGCTGAATAATGTTTGTTTTGGCAAGGGAAATACTGGCGAGGCCATTTTTCAAAAGAGTCCCTCAAGCTCTCACCTCAAGATATCTAAATGAAAAAAGCTCCCATAGGTTCGGCCGATCTCCCTGGAAGTAGCTCAGTCCAGTCCATGGTTCAAGTCCCTGTATGGACCAAGAGGTGGAGCATGGACTGGTAGCTGGAGAGGTGTCAGTTTGCCTCCTGGACAATGCTGATGTGCCCTTGAGCAAGGCACTGAACCCCCAACTGCTCAGGGTCCCTGTCCCTGTCCCCTCGCTCTGACATCCCTCCATTTAATGCATGTATTGGTCCTGTTTTTGTGTGTGTATATATGACAATAGAGTAAAAAAATGAATTTCCCTTTGAGAATTATTGAAATATATCAAAAATAAATATAAAAAATTTAGTTCTTAAAGACTTTTTACAAAAGTTAAATAATGTGACAGTTGACTGTGTAAAATTATAGAGAACAATGCATGCCTGACAGGGGTTTTCCTCGAGTTTGCTTTAATGGTCTGCCTGCTAATTACAACAGGCATAATGCTTGGTGTGGGTAACTGTAAATAATGCTATTCCTTCTTAAATCACAAAACTAACAACATATAGTTTTGCTACAGGTTTGCTTGTGAGTGTGAACCTGAGAAAATGTGTGTAGCGTGCGTCAGAAATGTAAGCAGTCAGACCTAATATTGTATCTTGAGGAAGTAACCAATATAGAAACTTGCAGTACGCTGTTGTTGCAGCATAACTAACGGCAAATGTAGGGTACATAACAACACTGAGTCACATAAATAAGCATCTTGCAGAAGGAACTTGGTGAATGCTTGACTGCTTAAAGAGTGAACCACACCTCTTAATAAACAACAAAATATACTGTGTGTAACTGTCCTATAGAAGGACACATATAAGACTTTTTGAAACCCTTTGACAACATCAAATTTTAGTGCCATCCAAAAAAGTTAAAAATCACTTTTGTAAAGACAAAAAACATATTCCAGTCTGACAAACAATAACTTGGTTGGGGTTAGGAAAAGGTCATGGTTTCGGTTGAAATAACTTTTTGGTTAATGTTAGGGAAACACTGTGGTTTGGGTAAAATCCCTACTTCCTTAAAAGGTACAAGACCTTTAACGTCTTAGTTAAGGTCAAGGAACAATCATCCCTAAAAGAAACTAACATTGACTGCTGGTAGGAAACCGGAACCAAACAGTAGTCAACTGGGACAAGAGTCAAAATTTCTGTGGCCACTGAAAGCTTTGGCATATTTAGTTATTGGGCATTTGCATTGTAACCACATATTTACCAACATACAGGTATAACTGAAACAGACTTAGCTTCTGTTAATAAATGCACTATGAGGGAAAGTCACTTGTTAGTCATTCTTTCAAGTTTGAGCAGTGCCGGCTACCACACTTCACATCCACCATCAGAAACTAGTCGACTTTCAAGGCCTGACGCATTTTACACACTAGTGTTTGTGACTAACCCAAGTTTACAGCTCATAGGAAGAGAGGACTTTAAAAGGAGAAAGAGGGAGAGAAAGAGGGAGAAAAAGAGGGAGGGAGGGTAGGTCAACACCACAATGCCACAATTGCCCGTTGTTGAGTGACTAAGGCTTGAACTTGGACAGGAGCCTCAGCATTCACTTTGCTTACTGCTCCTTAAAAAAAGTGAAAACAGCTCACTGTGAAAACCACAATGATCTAAAAGGCAAGTAAAGCAGTAGCCCTGGCTGAGTGATTGGCACAACCTGATGTGCTGTAAAAACCCTTTGTTTCCAACTTCAAATGGGAATTTAAATCAAAGTGACTGTGACAAATGTTTTTTCATGGAATGCGGGCTTTATCTCCAGTGTAAACATATTGGGACATACACACACATCGCCCACATGAGCCACCCACACACAACCCACACCCAAAAATAACTGTGTCTGGACCAAACTCACCAAGTTGTGATACCGTGGCTTCTTACCAGAGACCGTCATGCTGTTTTAAATGTCATCTAGCTGACAGCTGACAGCTGGCTTTCCCAAATCTCCGAACCTTCTCATTTTTTACCACTTGGCAAGGTAGGATCAACAGACAAAATTTACTGGAAGGAGCTGCTTTGGACAAACCTATAAATGGCCTTAACTTTGTTTGACACAACTGGAAAACGCAAGCCCTGAGATTTTAAAATCCACTTCTGGTATTTGGCCCTTTAAAGTTATGACATCTGAATCAGCTGTGATGAGTAAATTGCCTGTTTCCTCCTTTTTCAGTACTGATAATCCTACCTCATATTCCCTCAACAGATACTTGATCTGCTAATCCACCACCGGATGCAGCTATTGACTCAATCGATGCGCAGCGCCTGCTTCTACCAGCCCTCAGCATCACGGCAAACCGTCATCAAGAGGGGTAGCGATGAGCCTCATCAGGGAGTTCATATGTCAGAGAGATAGGAGCTGACCTCCTCATGGACAGGCCTAAACACGCAGGCAGCTGCTGTCAGGGAGCCAGAACGTAGGGGAATTAATAGAAACAGCAGCTCTCCAGGGACACTGTTAGCCCACACTGACAGCCAGCTCTGATCTAGGGTCATCTTAATGCACTCTCCCTCTTCCCCTCTGCATTAGTGGTGGGCAACATGAAACCTGGATCATGACAAACATTATTTAACTTTCCGGGTAGGCTTAACTTTGAACGCTGGCCCAGGCCTGTGCAAGCTGTGATATGCACACTTGTGGCAATAAAGAATGTTGGAGTGTCCTGTGTGGGGTTCAGTTTTCATCTGACACACAGTATGCTATTAAATCTAAATTGCCCACACATGCAAGTGAGATTTTGTGGACACAAGCAAAGGTTTAAAGCCTTTATTTGTTACCTACAACCTGCATAAATAGCAGACATGTAAAAATAGCTGTGAACATATGCTCTGATGCCAGTTTATGAGTTACAACTGACTGGAACTAATGAAGTGTAATATGACAACCGTGAAATACCAATACCTTACTTTCACAAAGGTCCCAAAGTTCTGTTTTTGTTGAGACTGTTAAAAAGAGGTGTTGATTCAACTTCAGTGTCATTTTGGAGGCTGTGGATTGTGCGGCTGAATTCTTTTGAACCATTATTACACTGATTTTCCATTATTTAAACTACAATCATTGATGGCTGCAACTAATGATTGTTTTCATCTGCCAATTATTTTCTCAATTTACCGACGTAGTGTTTGGTCCAGATGCCTGAAAATTGTTAAAAATGCCTTTTAAATACACAGTCCACAAAGTCCAAGGAGATGAATTCATATGTTGTGTCCAAACCCACAAGATATTTAGTTTACGACCAAATATGACAGAGTAAAACATCAAAACCTCACCACTGAAAAGCTGGAAAAAGCGGATGTTTGGTATTTTCACTTGAAAAATGACGCCAATAATTAATCAATTATCAAATGGATTGTAATTATTGTCTTTGCAGCTTTACCTTCACTGACATACTGTACATGTGACACAAAATCTTGCAAAGTGTACAAAGAAAACTGACACTGAGTGTATGAATAGATGCCGTCCTGTTATCTTGAAATGCATTTCACACATTGGAGTGTTAGGATCCGCACTGATATAACACACGCATGCCTACTGTAACTGCTGCAAATATTCAGACTGAATATATATGTAGTGTATTCACATATAGTCCTCACTGTTTGTTATGTTATTTTTACCACTCTCCATCTCATTTTTGGTTAGATGTTAAACAGGATTTTGTTGTTGTAGTACCTGTTCTCTGTGCAGTGACAATAAAGTTGAATCTAATCTAATGATGAGAAACTGAGAGAAGTAAAACTCAGACTTTTGGCAGACATGGTCTTTGTTTACAAACTGCACCTCAGCAGCTCTTACCTGTAGCAGCCTCTCATCAAGGGGTGGAAGTGAGTGCTTGACATTGAACCTTGTGCCTAAAACTACGAGCACTAATTTGATGTTGAATGCAGGTGTTGACTGTTTATTTTACATAACTTACTGATGGACAAATGGCTGTACAGATGCACAGAGAGGAGACACAAGAGCGCAGCTCCACATACTCGCCTACGCACTAACACCCACAGCGATAGAAAGCGTCCCAGATTAAGGCCAAGTTATATAACTTGGACTCCATTTGTGCTTTTGCATTGCATGTGCGCTGCTGGCTAGTAAATGCACACACTGTATCCCCTTATTTAACAAAACAACTTTAGTTAAATGCCACTTCGATCACACGAAGCTGCTGGAAATGTTTCAGATCACTTAAAGCAAAGTGTACACATGATGCATGGCAGCTAACAGACTGCGATGATTTGCTAGCTTTCCTTATGGACCACTGTTAGCTCGTTAAGCATACTTACATAACTTATATTAGCCACCTGTGCAGCCGACGTACAGGAAAGCAGGAGTTTACAATATTGACGCGAGACAGGAAGTGGAAATGTCAACTTATCAGTCAAGGAGGATGCAATACATGTGTGTACGTTAAGGTGAACACGCTACGGTTAGCTAAAAACTGGGATAACATTTGAGTTTGGTGTAGCAAAGCTGTAATTAAACGTCTGCACTGAGTTGCCCCCCCTCGGCTAGCTAGGATGCTGACTTCACGGTCACCATCAACACAGCGCTCCAACTCTCCTTACTTACCTCGGTATAGTGATGCATTTTGTGTTGATATTCTGGGTGGTGATCGCTTTCTCCAGCTCGTCCAGCTGCCCCGTCTTCTTCAGCTTCTTCACCAGACTTTTCACCGCCTTTTCACACCATTTCTCCTCCTGGCCGTTCTGCTCTCCCTTCTTCCAGCCCAAAAGTCTTTTGACAATGGGGGGAGTGAAAGGCAAAATTGACATCTTGAGTTCAGTTTAAAGTCCTTCCAGTGTCGAGAAGTCCCGGCGGTTTGGACAAAACACGGGAACAAACTGCTCTGCAGACGGTCCAAACAGTGAGATGAAAGCGTTAGTTAGCTAAAATGTGAATAGTTGTTGTTTATTAGACGCCACACAGAAGCATCCCGGAGTTAAACCCTCCAGTTTAAGCGCACTCTGCCTGGCTCGAGCTCAGCGGTGAACTGTGCACCGGTAGTCTGTTGCGCTGTGGATTTAGTGCCACTCCGCCAGGGAAGCTAGTCCCGTCTGCACCTCTTTAAACCGGAGTTATTTTCAGTACAATCAACCCAAGTCGCGCAAAAACTACGTCTTTAACTCGACTAAAGGTTCAAACACTGACGCGGATCTACGTTACTTGTGTTTTCCCCTCTTTACTGCTTTAACCTCCGATCAGCAAAGTTTTGTTGAGTTCAGAGTCATCCGCCGTGCTGGGTCCCCCGACTGAAGTCTGCAAGAAGTCTGCATCAAATGCAAATGCAGGAGCTGCTGCTGAGAGTTACCATTCAGGCTTCAGACTGCACAGCAGACCTGCGAGAGGCCAGCCCGAGCAGCTGGCCAAATGTTCTGTGTCCTGATATTGCACAATCCCTGCCTTTTCCCTGCTATTTCTCCCTGATAAAAAAATTACATGTGGCTGTTCCTAAGTGAGCTGTCACAATCACACACATGCACGGATCACTTTTCCACACACAAATATGCTTTATTTTTTCTTTGTTGATCCCTTTGAAAACTCCCCCAAATGAAATCATCCATCTGTTTCAGTTTATCTACGTAACGTAATTATAGTCCAAAGAGGGCCATGATGTTCTTACCTCCTTATTTCCCTCCGCAGGGTAATAAAGTTTAGTTTTTTAACTTTAAGAGGACTCTCTTTTTTTCCATTTTATTTTTGGAAATCCACACACTTTTAATTATCCAACAGGCAGTCATGTTAACTGCTTTTACACAAGGATCCATTCCTGTGTGTGTTTACTGTGCAAAGACTTATGGCGGTTTGAAATTCAGCATCTTCAACACAAGACTTCCCAGTAATTGCTGCTGGGTTGTTTGTCTCCACATGGGCAGATAACCTAGGAGCTGCTGTAAGATGGAGGGTGATAAAAGTCAAGCACACACGCACAAGCCGAGCCACCAACTTGCCTCAGCTTGTTAGAGATATGAACACAGGACGCCTACTCAACAAGGTGGCAGTTTGGTTTGCAGCGTGGCTCAGCCCTCTAAAACCGCAGCTATAGTCTGACATATGCACACGCTTACACATATGCGTCCACCCCCCTCCCTCACACACTCGCTAGTCCACACACACACACACACACACACAGTGTGAAGAAGTCAAAGTGCCAGCTGTACAATAGAGTGTGTTCCACAGCTGAGCTCACCAGAGAGAGAAAGTGATAGTCGGACAGTTTAGGGTGTGAGGTTGCCTTTGTTCTTCAAGCTTCAAAAGAAAGACTTTACTGCGTTCAAAAGCGCTTTCCAAACTTGGGTGCCTTATTTGCAACACTTGAAAGAGTTGTAAAAGTCGTCAATGCTCTGCACAAAGGAGCTGGTGCACTTGCAGGGTTTCTATTTACAAAACCCAATTTTTAAAGTAGCGTAAAACACAAAAAGTATCTGAACCGACAAGGACGAAAGCAGAATAACTTCAGACTTAGGCCTCAAAATGGCTGCGAAAACCCCTGAAAAATAGGCCTTCATAAAGTTTATTCATTAATTATTTTAAAACAAAATCGAACTGTGTGGTTGAGACAAAATTAAAGAAGGAGTACTGTCAACTTTACCATCCCACATCTTATCTTTAAGAAGTGCAAACCTCAGAATCAGTGCCTCCATTGACAGTTCACACTTATACACAAATAGTAACATCGACCTGTGGTTACCATTTTGGTTTGTGTGTACAGGCGCATTGACCTGCGTCCAACAGTCCCCCTCTCTGTGCACAGTGTGTAGTTTGTGCTAAAAATACAGCTGGCTTCAGGCTCAGCAGGACAGACCCCTTTGCTTTTATCTATTTTGGTCACACAGCGATGTATATTTTTATACCCGCTAAAGGCATGTCAAGGTTCTTCCTTCGTGCTCGCAGCCAGAAGATGTCAGATAAATAGATTCACACTGCGCACTAATGTGTTCAAATAAAAATGTCACATATAACTTATTAGCTACATTAGTAATTGTAAAAATATAAACTTTTTAACCATCAGGAACGTTTACTCTGCGTCTATGATTTAATGGAATGAGAACGTTTTATACGCTGTGGTTTCTGTGCTATTAGACATCAACAGCTCCTCATCTGTGATAACAATCAAGTCTGCAGCTGTAAAACACACCACTCTCTTCTCTCCTCTCTGGTGTGTTGGCAGGTTGGAGGAGAAGACTGGAGGAGCGTGCTGCCATGTGTCACATGCTGAGGCCCTGCGGCCCTCTCGGCACCTGTTTACGCCCCCGGGGACACGACCGGCCAAGACAGCTGGTTTGTTTTGGAGAAGAGCAGGG
>JAPZEB010000001.1:35312271-35335299 GCA_029783705.1 Chaetodon striatus
GTGACCCAGCCCAAGGGTTCCCAACTGGTGGATCGTGGTTGAACAGTGGGTCGCGGGTCCATTCTGAATGGACCGCAAGTGACTCTGGAACATGTCGAGTTTGTAAAAAAAACACACTTTATTTTGAAGTACAGTGAATTTCCAGCACAGTGCGTTTATTTTGAAGAGCTGTTTCCTGCCGTAGATTGAGTGAATAACAAACAGCTACTGAACAGAGACAGCAAACTAGCTCAACAACCTGAAGCTGAATATATTAAACTGTGTGGACCTTGAACTAATGGCTGAGGAATAATCTGGACCCCATAGCTGGACCAGTTGGGAACCACTGACCTAGCGTATGTACTACAACAGTATAACAGAATTCCTGAAATTCAGTTACGCCTTTTGGTTTTGGCCCCATCTGGCCACTCCTATGACAAATTTCTGGGGGCAATACTGGCCAGATACACAACATTTCCTCGTAATGCTAATAGCAACATTCCTTATAAAAAGTATTTGCTGTTGCACATTAGTTGTATATAAACATACTTTCTAGGAGATGGGGTTTTAATAACAGTGTTAACATTCTGGCATTCAGCCTAAAATGTGAAAAAATTCAAACACCAACTAAAGGACTTCAGGAAAAAATGACCGAACTGACATAAAAGAGCTCTGAGTGAGCGGTGCCCTGCGTCCTCAGCTGCGTACCCTGCTCGTGTAGTGAAAAAGAGCCGTGATGGAAAATATTTGAGGAAATGGCAAATGGTTAATGGGCCAGCACTTGATGTTGAATTCCATAGTCTAATGTGTCTCAGTGAGGCATAAGAGCAAGTGTTGTACGCGTGCCAGCAAACAGGCTGGAGGTTCAGGTCACTGAGAGGACCCGTCCAGACTTAGACGGATAGATTCTCGCTGGACGCAGCATATCGTGGGTGTTTACTGTTTTTCTTTGCACTATTTTTACGTCTCAAGACTTTGACACACCGGCGAAATGAATTCTACTTCTCTCTGTGAGTCAAATCTTCACTTGACAGCCTCAGTGGATGATTTACAAAACCGTGTCCAACTGTGTCAACCTGGGCTGACCTGGAAAGCTTCACACTTTCCGAGCTCCACACACTAAAACAGCACGGCGCAGTCAAACTCTTAAAACTGTCTTCCAAGCTTCCAAGAATGTCGGCTCAGCTCTGTGTTTCTTAAGTATTAACGGCGATATGTTCAAACATGTATCAGATGTCACTCTCCAGAGTCAGACCCCCTTATCCCCCTCCCACCTCTTTCACTCCGAGACCCCACTCCCCCTCACCTTCCCAATTTCCCAACATTCCTGGGCCGTGCCCCATCAGTCAAAGGGCCAATTCATGGGGTTAATGCTGCAGCGAGTGCAGACAGGGCTTTGAGACAGGATGTTTGGCTGATACCTTGCTCTGCTTAAGCAAACAAGCCACCAAAATATGATTACTGAGGGCAGAGAGGGAGCAGTCTTCTTGTCTTACTTCAGTGCATCCAGGCCGCACTAATGTCCACTAAGTATCATTGCTTTACTTGTTTCCACATGTTCAAAAGCCCGAGCCTTATGACAACATGGTGGACGAATGTTTGACAAGTACAATGATGTCATGTGATGTAAAAGCTGACAAGGGAAGGAAACAACTAAGTCAGACTCAAAAAAATCTCAATCCCTTAACATAATAAAAATGATGCTATTTAACAATTCTGTCAAAAACAAACCAGTTGCATGGTGAAATTCTGCTGAAAACAGGACTGAAAATCAACAACCACGCCAGCAACGCCATGAGGCTGTGATGTTCGTTACACACCAGAAAACAAAAACAGAGAGACGAGTTTATTATTCTTAGATCCTAACCAAAAATGCAACATTTGGCCTGAACGTGTGCCAGAGGGAAGTCCAGTGTGGCGTAAATAAAAAGGATTTATTGAATGTACCATCGCCATTTTATGACATTGTGTCTCACATCTACGTCATATTAGAAGTTACTTTGTAATTAAAGTCAGACTCAACTTTATTGCACACCGACTGCAAATATGAGCTGCGGCACGGGAGCCACCACTAACACCAGCCACCTAGTTTTAATCATAAATAAGGGGAATTTCTGACATCATAATATCTTCTATAAGAGAAAGAACTGAGCAAGTGTCAACAACAAGGTTCATCTCAATGTAAATAAAGTGAAGTCGCAATTTAGACAATTATAAATGAGCTATAGCTGCTAATGAAGAGTGATTTGTGTGAGGAAAATTGCCAATTTATGGTACTTTTTACTGAATATGATATGACGACAGTTGTGCATTTGATTCTTAGCTTAGCTTTTATCAGGCTAAGCTGCACTTTATCAGTCTGGCTGTGTGGGTACACTCAGTTGCGCTCAGTGTTGCCACCTTGGCAACTTTCTCAATAGAGTTATCAACTGAGTTAACAACTCTCAGCAACGTTATTTTTGACAGCAACTAGCAAAAAATCAGAGAACAGAGAGTGATCACAGTCCACAGCTCCTCTGCTGCACTATGGGAGTTCAGTTTGAGTTTCTACGGTTATGTTGACGTTGACTAACCCTAACCCTAACCCAAATTAACTTGAGTCCAATTGAACCGAACCAAACAGGGCAGGTGTGAAAGCACCTTTGCTTCTTATATCTCAAATAAATGCATGATGACATCACCAATATGCAAATGAATGCATGACCTCATCTATTGACTTTTAGCGACTGCTGGAGCCAGTGCTGGCTACTTTCATTGGAAAAGAGTTGGCAACACTGGTTGTGCAATCAGCTGAGTGCTAACAAAGGGCTACCACACCTACGGATATGTATACAAGTAAGTCAACAGCTAGAGGATGTTAACATAGTGGGATTTAGCACATATGGCATTACCATATAGCATATTAACCCGCTACAAAACAGCTCTATGGCATTCTCCCATTTCTCAGTTTTTCTCCTCCAAAAGGAGACAAGGAGTAGGTGACGACGCGATGCCGTCTTGCAGCCAAAGCCCAAGTTGCCATTGTTTTTATGACATGGCAGTGAAACAAATCGGACATCAGCGTTTTTGGATTCATCAGTGGTGCAACCAATCACACTGAAAATTTTCAGCTTGCATTATTATCTTTAATCAGTTTGTTTAAAATAGAAATTTGGAGACATATGTACATTACTGCCTTCTACGCAGAGTACTGGATTGTTTGACATTACGTTCATGGCTGATTGCTGTAAGGAGGGGAGCTCATTGTGTTTTGTGCAGTTTGTGATGCATTTTTTCCACAGACATCATTATCAGTGGCCACAGAAGCTGCAGTAGCGATTTCTAGGAGCACTTTACTGCATTTCACATAAAGCAGATCTTCAAGTCATTCTTGCGTAAGCTGACTTACAACAACCTGCACCGATGCGTCAGAGATGTGGGCATTGATTCAGATGTCTGGAGCAACACATTTCATGTTAGCTATCATCTAAAAGAGCAGCCGTGGTTGACAGTGATTACTTTTGGAGACTTTTTTTGTATTAACCTTAAATTTTGACTTGCTGATTGCACTCAAAGAAAAGTCATGAAATTTACTGGACTCATAATAACCAAAACCTAACAACTAACGATGCCAATACAGCCACACAGTTTGTGTTGCGCCAAACAGTGGGCTTGATTTTAGGTTTATGTGATGTTGGCAAATTTAATTCCAAGTTTCAGTAATTTATGACTCATCACAGGAAGAGAGCGATTAACACAAGGAAAGGGACGGACAGCCCAAATCATGTAGAGAAATGCAACACAAGCTTTGTTGAAAACAATACAAAGCAAACATGTAGCCTACGTTATACATCAAGGTTAAAAAATGCAGAAGTTCGCCTCTCTTCCAGTTAATCGCGTGATAGGTGAATGTGTGTTTATACGTGTGTGTGTGCATGTGTGTGTGTTTGTCCTGATAGGACCCCTATGTGAGTACTCTGAGACGATCTTATCACTGAGTCAGACAGAAATTCCTCCCTCTCGCCCTCCCCTGTCACACACAGTCACTCACACACACAGCCACACACACGCACACATGCACAGACAATAAGCAGCTGAATAACACGTTTTGTTGGAGTCACAGAGGGACGGAGTAGATATAAGCCTACTAAACTTGCAGTAGACATTTCCCTTTTCAAAGCATTTCTGTTTGCTGCGGTTTAAAGGGAACGTTAACTGATCGAATGATAAAAGAGGCCAGGGCAAAGGTATGTATGGACCACACCCTGCTGCAGCCTTTTTCCCCTTAAAGCTCGGGTACATAGCTGCTTTAAAAGGAATAAAAAAAAGATGCTGAAGTGCCGGAGCACATGTTCAATGCTTGTGTTTGTTCTAAAGAAAACACCACAGGCTTTACATGAGGATCACCTGCACAAAAACAGATTCATTTACACTCTTGAAAGATCTAACCAACATCAAGGGTTTTTTGTTAAAGCTGCATTCAGTTCTTTGATACAAGCTTAATGTTCAGCTTATTTCCTGTTATTATACCAGCGGTAGCACAAACAAGGAGTCCTATAACCTGTCAGAGTAAAGACAAAAGCTACATGCAGATTTCTTGGCTACGTGTGTTTAGTCTCTTTCCTACTCGTGCTCTTGGCCTGAGCTCCAGTGCTCGGCTCCAGCATTCTGGTGTGGGGGGCAGGGGATCAGAGACCACACACACACACCCACACACACACACACACACACACCTAAACACACCACATCTTGACAGAAAACTGATCTATTTCCACTCATTTCACCAGGCGGACAATAGGAGGTATCTTCTCTCACGACACAGCCTCAAAATCACATCCTAAAACTTGACTCTTGTTTGACTCGTGACCTTGACTGAACAGACTTAAGATCATTTTTGAATATAACTTTAACCCACCATCAACATAATCCAGGTCAGTAACTATCAGTGTTTTAAAAAAAATCATTCAATCAAATCATAATCCTAGAAGTGGCATTTAGGTCAGGTACAATCTCAGCTTATGTTCTTTTGTTACTTATTTAGTTTTATTTATGATTATTCAGGTTCATATCACCTTATGATTTTTTGTTAAATGATGATGACTTTATCCAATATACTTAAAATTGCATTCAGTTTTTTTTTTGTTTTACTTGATTGTTATGATCAAAATTAAGAGAGACCTGTGATAAGCCTTTAGGGCCTTTGGCCTCTGCAGCATATTTCTGTTATTATTTTTGTTGAGTTTTTTTGTTAATGTTCTTGTTTTTTGTGCTATTAATAAAATCAATTATTCAAAAACAACTTTCAATAACAACATTTTGTCCATGTAAATAGACAGAAATACTTCAGAAATGAGTTTGAACTGAAAAGTCTGCAATTGGGGATTCAAACAAAGGCAGAATTTGTGTGATTGGGCATTCCGTGTTAAAAATACAATTGATTATTATTCTAAACCATCTGGTTGACACACACACAAAAAAACCTAAACAGTGCCTTTACAAATCTTTAATGCCAACAAAATTAAAAAAAAAAAAAAATGAATAGAGGCTTCAGCATTTATCCAACAATACTGTATCTGACAGTGTCTGAAAGGCTTTAAAACAACATTTAGACCTTCATGTTGGGAAATAAAACACATGTTGAAAAATAAAACACCCCTAAACACACACTTAAGCACACTAATCCCCAAATCAAAAATACCTTATCTCAAATATAATGGAACCAGATGGCACTCGGCTTGTGCTGCTCAAAGCACCAAAAACATACATTTGAAAAACTCAACAGCAATGTCTCTTTCCAGAAATCATGACCCTGTTGATAAAGAGAATCCACAAACTGTTGTGAGCAGCTTCATGTAGGAACTATTTTCTTTCTACCGAACTACACCCACAAACTGTATCACTGCGCAGAAGGAACATGCATCTACTCATAGACAAGAGGCTTGTGCTTGCGCAAGATGTAAACATTAATGCCATCCTCCTCAGCTGAGCCGTAACATTAACTAACATTAACTAACTCAGTGTTACTAGAGGAGCTCGCAGTTTTTTGACACTTTGGGCACCACAAGCCGAGTGCCATCTTGTTCCATTTGAGAGAGGGCAGAAATCTCTTGGGCGAATATCTCCAACACTCAGCAACTCAATCTAACATAATAATAATATTAATAATAAACAGCACCACAGGTAAGAGGAAAAATAAGTGGGTTTTTTTTCCAATTTTGGGGTGAACTGTCCCTTTCAAGTAAAGCCAAGCAATCAAAGCATCGTCTTTTTTTATTTCTGGTCAAAACATCTCAGAGTGGCGAGGTGTGCACTGGGAGGACTTCAGTTTTTCTAGCATAATGGTCCTGTCCCTAAACATGGAAAACATACACAACAACTCAGTATATGATTTTAGCTTTAAAGATGAACTTCTACATAAAGCTAATTTCTTGACACAACAGACAAACAAACCCAGGAAAGTCTCACTGCGGCACTGCTGATTCTTCAGACAGGTCCGTGATGCCGTGACTACACTACACAGACTTCAGAGGTCCCTATTCACCCTTCAACACCGTCCAAAAGTGAGCGCGGGGAGGCTTGATCGAGTGGGTTTGTGGGTTTCTTCTAATGCTACAAGGACCTCTCCACCCGACCCCAGCACGTAAACAAATAAAGCTCCAGTTTCATCATCTAGAGGGGGCTGTTTCCTGTCCAAACGCAGCCCTCAGCCCCCACCTCTTTCCACATATACACGCACACAAAACTCTACACCTCCGCCTCATCAGAGCCGCTCGGCTCCCCCGCCCCCAAAATGCCAGCCTCTTTCCACTGCTCAATTGCCGAGAGGAATGGAGGGATTTGAGGGAAGAAAGAGGGAAAGAGGGGGATGGGTGGTTCGAGAGGCAAAGGGGATTGGGAGTATGCATGGGGATCTTATTGCAGCTTCATCCCAGTGAAATATTTTGCTGTGGAGAAAGCGCAGGGAGAGAGGGAGACAGAAAGGCTACACTGCTGTGGCATCTAGATAGTGAGAGACCCCAGACCCCCACAGAGCCCCCCATGCCTCTCTGACAATAGGAGCTTTATGCGGTGGAGTTTTTGCTTGTCTTAACAGTCTTTGAAAAAAAGGAAGGAAAGCACAACATAATAACACCAGAAAATGTAATTTACCCTTTTATGTAAACACACAGAGAGGATGCATGCTCTCGTGTGTTTGCATCTACACGCACACTCCTGCAACTACAAAACTTTTTCCATTTGTGCTTCCAAACTTATTTGTGGGAAAAGTCTTGCAGAGGAACTTTCAGCATCGACCCTGCTGAAACAAACATCGTCCTGGTCTCAGTGTTCATGCTCTCCTGCGGCAGCAATGCAAGTTACTCACCTGTGTAGTCTCTTGGCGTAATGTGAGGCGGATTGGCGGAGAGGGGGGGCGCAGTTTCAGTGTAAGACAGAGTTGAGTCTGGTGAAGGCAGAAAACATGAAGTAAAAGAGTCAGATCCAGATTAGGAGTCAGGTTTTGGTGATTAATCAATAATTTAAGTCATTTATGAAACAAAGATGCCAAACTTTCTTCAGTTATAGCTTCTTAAATGTGAGCTGCATTTTTCTATAATTATAAACAGGGCCGCCCATAAGGGGGGAAACAGGGGAAAGCTTTCTGGGGCCCAGCTAAAAAGGGGGCCCCACGTTCATCCTAAATATAAGCAATAATAACTGTATTTAATTTTGAACCACAATGAGCATCATTACTCATTAAAACAACAAAAATAAACATTGCATTTAGTGTTGCGTTGGTCAGATGTAGCCTGTGTCTTCATGAAAATGGTATGAGACTGTGTGTTTGTCTGCATGTGTTGATATGAGTAAAGCAGATTTCGGAAGTTCCCATTCACTGGATCTTTTCAGGGGCCCAGACATTTCTGTGGGCAGCCCTGATAATAAATATTTTTGAGGTTTTGGCCTATTGGTATGAAATAAAAACTACTTGAAGACCACCTTTTATAGCTTTAAATGTTATGACATTTTAAACATTGAATATTGAAAGCAAGCATTGTTTGCAGCCTTATTACAGTCCCTCAAACTACAGAGCAGACGCTCCCTGAGCAGAGTCGCCCCATTATGAACTGCAGGCTCATCAAAAGCCAAGATGAGCACAGGTAAAACTCGACTAGTTCCACAAACAGCTTTCCAAATACAATCTGTGTTTCCAGTCTGAAAATATGGTGACAAAACCCTCTGTGTCATTTACTGGTTTGCAATGCGGTCGCCATTTTTCCAAACTCACCCAGTGGCTTGTGTTCGTCTGAACGGGACAGAGAGTACGGGGGAGGAGGTGATTCTGGAAATACAACAAAAGTTAAGGTTAATTTAAAGGCTGTGTGGTCTTAATGCTAAATTATCCACTGAGAAGAAGTGTAGTATTCATACATAGTATTAGCCAGTGTTATCATGATACTGGAAGCTCTAACTTCAATACAATACCTTGAAAAATATCCATATTCAACATAATTTTTTAAGTGACAAGATAAATCTAACAAGGCTATAACACGACAATGGCGACTTTTCTTTTCTTGGTTAGTAGCAGAGCACAGCAGACTGTAGTAAACATTAACAGTAAGCGAACACACAGCTGGTGACAGTGTATTGACACTGCAGTGAATAGGTGTTGAAGCTGCTGCACAAAATAGAAAAGCAGTAGATTTTACTGTGTGTATTGTTTGCAACCTTCTGTACCCCACTGTAGAAATAAAATCTGACATAAAAAAGGTTTCAAACACAGCTCGAGTGTCTTATAGTCATCCATCAAGAACATTTCAAAACAAACAGCAGATCATCAAATTACTATCTATCTATCCATCTCTATCTATCTATCTATCTATCTATCTATCTATCTATCTTGAGGCCTAAATTACATAACAAACAAAGTTTTTCCTCTTCAGGTAGACCATAAAACCCAGTTGTTTCTATAGCTAATGGTAACGCAGAGACTGTGAATGCAGCTGCACACACAACAGGCTCTATGCACTGAGGGCCTTGTTGTTTTCATGAGGCAATATCATCATTCAGGTTTGTACCTTGCATCAACAGACCAGCTTTCCTTATATCTACAAAGAACAATTTGCACTGATTACATAAACATATGTGGTGTTTCTTTACACTTTCTAATATGTATAATGCACCTGAAAATATTTCATCCCACTGTGCAGCTTTTGCATTCCTGTACTATACATACTTGTTATTTTATTGTATATGTCATGTTTTATTGAAAATGTTCTACTTTATATTTGTGTTCTTGACTTTTGTAGTACTTTGCCTTCATTTTTATTTCCTACAATGTTTGTTATATGCACCAAACACTAAGGCACATTCCCTGCAGGATAAGAGAAAGCCAACTGGGTTATAGCTCTGATTCTGATTTACATCTTCAGCTTCTTAAGTTTCAGTTAAGACATTTGATGACTTTTTAGTGAGAGCAGCTCTGTGAAGTATAAGCAATGCTGCTCCTTCTGCTGCTGGGATAGTCCCCTCAGTCCAAAGTGGACATGGGTTTGTGGCTGCGGCCCCTTTAAGAGCAGAGCCAGTAATTGCCGGAGTCCTCAGTCAGTCAGATACCCAGCGAGTCAGTCTGGCGCCAGCACTATGCAAACTGTATATTATCGGCACTCCTTCACCTAAATAACAAGAGGAGGACCTCCTTGTCAGAGAAAAAAGAGCCTAAGTGCAACTTGAGAGCGACCTTCAGTTGGATGATGTGGGAAGCAGCAAAGTTTTTGCGCAAATTTAAATAAATGTGTAATGTGTTTGGAATGTCGAGAGGAAATCAAAGTAATGGTTGACAAGAGTAAAAGCTGCAGTTATGAAAATGTTATAAGACTGCAGAGCAGCAGTAAAACACAAGAAGAGCCTTAAGAGATATTTATTCTTTGGGGTTTAAGTGTTGCATTTTGTGCTTTAGTATAATTGCAACTGTACGATTGTTTCATCTGGAGAAAAAATATATATATATGTGAGTGTTTTTTTTCGTGGTTGTGACGTTGTTCGACAATTAAAGCAACAATAACAACATTCTTCTTCAGCTGCAGGGAAACAACTCTGACTGATTGCCGGCTCTCTTTAATTTCATGCTATCTCTTCATATGGACCATCAATCTTCAGGCTGCGTAAAATCTAATTACATTAATGACGCACTTCACTTTTATGAGATTGAGATTAGTGTCTGCAGGGCCCACCACCTTAGTTTGGGCAACCAGGGGGTTCTTGGGTGACATCCAGGGGCCCCCATGAAGGTGATGCTTAACGTGGTGTTTAATGTAGAGAAGTAAGGCACAGTAAGGGTTGTAATGAGGTACAGTAGAGTTTAAGAAGGAAACAAGTGTCGCCCACTCTGGCTCCATATACACGTATGTGTTCCTCTTTTTTGGCCCTCGGGGTTTTTTCAAGATCAACAATCACAGGTTTAATGTGGTGTAACAGGGCAGGGTGACAGGAATATTAACTGCTATCTCCTTATACTTTTGAACATTTGCAAGCCTGAAGGTTTTTCCTGAGGAGAGAGGGCCCTCTGGTTTAAACCCCCCACCCCGCCCCTCCATTGCTGATGTCCTTACCTGGCCCACATAAGCGGCTGTAGTGATAAGGGTTGCAGCACACCTTTGCGCCGTCCACTGCGCCGAAGCTGTGGCAGTGGGACAGCACTTTGAGTCGGGCTGAGAGCGGCAGGTCGCTCCAGCGGTACACCTTACACAGGAGATACTGTGGAGAGATGTGATGAGCACCGAGCCGCAGCTCCGTGCTCGGCACCATGACGCACTCGCTGGGTATCCCTCCTTTGGTCTCCACTGCCTTCACCAAGGCATCCAGAGACCTCTCCTTGAGTCTTTTCAAAAAAGCATGAGCAGTGCTCGCCAGTTCCTCCTCCAGCCCCGCATGCCTCGGTGCGCACTGACAAGAGCCCCCTCCGTCTTTTCTCGGGGCCCAATAGGGGCTCCGAGGTCTCAGATCCCATTCCCCAAACAAACAACACGTCACCGTCCTACTGTCGCCCTCCTGTCCTCGCCGAGAGCCTCTGTGTTCCGGGGCGCACATTGCACCCCGGTCATCGTCAGTCTGCTCCTCTTCCTCCCTCTCCGCGCTCTCCGTCAGGTCTCCAGCCTCCCCCGTGAGTCCCGGAGCCGGGTCAGTGTGTGTCACCGACCGCTGCTCATGTCTGTGGAGCTTCCCCGAGTGTCTGCCACACGGACCGTTCCGTCCTCCCTCACCTCGCCTGCCTCCATCGCTCTCGGTGACCAGACGGCTTCTCCAGAGTCGCCGTACAAGACCTGAGCGTTTCGACTTGAACATACGACAACCTAGACAGTTTTGGATGTGTCCTGTCGGTCCCGTCCGGGACTCGGGAGATGCCACATCGATTTACACTCGTCGCGCAAGACCGGGGGTTTGTGCACGGTGCGCACAACATGCGCAGCCGGTGGTCACCGTTTCCAGGCTCTCCCGCAGCATTAGAAAGCAAAACTCAATCATGCGTCGCGTCAAACATCACCAAACGTCTGAAGAAGGATAAGGCTACACACAGTCACTGCTCAGTGACCTGCTGTCGCCAACTCAATTAAGCCACAACTTTTGCCAGCCCTCTCACAAAGCCTTCAACTCCCCAACACTCTGGAGATCCCACACACAATCCGCAGACCATAGTTAGTCCAGTCCAGGAGCGGGATCAGTTTACATCAACAAAAACAGCATCAGAAACATTAATCCAAAACTTTTCCAGACTCTCTCCTTCAGCTTCGTGAACCCCCTGAACCGTAAAATCCTTCCTTCACCCCGAAATAAATCCTCTCAACACTGAGATCCCGGTGATTTGTGTCGCTGTGGTGGAAGCGGTGATCCCGCTGCAGAGTACCGGGGCTGAGCAGAGATGGTAGGGGGCTCCGGTGCCAAACTCCAGGACGGATTCCGTGCTGAGAAGTTGTTTTAAAGAGAGCTGGAATTACTACACTCTACACTCCCCTGCAAGTCCTTTTCGGACGCACACACAGAAACACACACAGGCACACGCACACACGCTCCTGCACACACACTGAGTCAAGACGGAAAGAATAAAACCAGGCTTACTCGACTGGGACTTTCAAAATAAAATCCACACTGGGAACATAATCTGCAGCTGTTTGCTAATAAAAAAAATAATAAAAAAAAGCGTGGCATTAAAATAAAGAAGGTTTATAAGGTGAAGGTAGGACTAAATGAAAAAAGTGTTTTTCTTTTGCCACCCTAAAAGCCTATACTGTTATAGCCTACATTATCCAAAAAGATACAGATCTGAAACTGCAAAATACAACTGCTGTTATTCTGAAAGGAGCTTTATAAGTCTGTAATTCTTTAAAAAAAAGAAGTATTTTGAATTCCCAGTAATGTCCTGTGAAGTTTCCTGGAAAGACATATGTATACATTTTAATAATTATGAGGGGAAAGTGGGTGTTTTGCTTAAATTAATAACTTTATTTAAACCCAAGTAAATGTTAATTAATCATTCATGTATCATTAGGAACTTTCCTCATCAAATATGTTTGATTGTTTCCTCGCATGCAGGCAAAGTGGACTTTTTCATGTTTAACTGACCTACTGTACTGAAAGACTCAGTGGTATAAGATGGTAATTAACTGAAGAAGAAGAAAAGAAGAAGATAAACTCTGTTGTCATACACACATAGGCCCAAAATACACACACATGCACAAAAAGGACCTATACATCCACTAAACGGAGAGATGTCAAAGCGAGGGGGCTGCCCATGGACAGGCACCTTGACAAGTTGGCCGTTTGGTGCCTTGCTCAAGCGCATCTTGGCAGCGCCAAGGCAGAGGACTAACACCTCTCCAGCTAACAGTCCACACTCCATATTTGATCCAGACAGGCACGTGAACTCGTGACTATCTGGTTCCCAATCTAAGTCTCTATAGAGTGAGCTACTGCTGCCCAAATATAAAACAATAACCTTATTTAAACCCAACAAAATATTAATTGCTCCAACTAATCTCAGGCTGTATCTGATCTTATGGTCAACCTCACAAAAGTACTTGTACATGGTGGAACTAACAGTACCACGGGAAGCTGTAGTTGGGGAAGCTTACGAACATGAAGGCCTGAAGTACACAGACCTCGCAGCCACATGCTCCCTGTAGAGGTTAGGGATAGGCTTCTGAAGAGTGTGGGAGTTAGAGGACAGGCCTCTCGACAAGCCATCAAGTCACTATCAGAGGCTGCTGAGGGAAACAGCAACTGGCTTTGGATGAAAAGGACCCTAACTGGTCTGCAAGATGTCCAACATGAGGGGTAAAAGTGGAGGGGGGCACACCTGGGATGCTGGGTGTTGCTGTTGAGAGCTCTGAAGGTGTTGGGGACCTGTCAAGGAAACACTAATGAAAGAGGGTGCCCACCCAATGACCCCAATTAAGTGATCACCCCTCTCCCAATGAGGACACCAGGCAAGTCCTGATTACTGTTAGGGATTGTAACAACAAGTATACTATAAGTACTATAAGCTCAACTTAATTAATCATTCACGATTACTGGAAACTTTCCCCATCAAAACGGACCGGCTTTAACAGACTGAAAGACTCAATAGGATGAGATGGTAGTTAATTGGAAGTGTGCCATTGTAGGTGTCACTGTTTGTCTTTATTTAGTGGCAAAATTAAAAGTTCACAAAGTTTTTCAGGGGAGATCTATTTACCCGCAGGACTGTCACAGAGACCACTGACAGAAAAGTTAACTTTTTCCAAACATAATGCTTTTATTTTGAAACCCATATCTCTGAGCTTCCTCTGTAAGTCTGTATAAAGTCTCCCTCTCCGTTTCTCCCTCCGTCTCTCTGTCTCTGTCTCTCTCGCTCTCTCTCGGGGCCCCAGAGGAAAGCTCTGGAGCCATTGGTTGATTCCCGCCATCATGTGCCAGTCTAGACACTTTGGCGGCTGCTGGGAGCCGCACTGATTGTTGCGCAAACACGGTTCGGTTTCAAGTTTCTTAACTCTTAAAGACGCAACATCCTGCTCTGCTCTGCTCAAACTGCAGACGTCTTGCAGCTCGGTGGTGATCACACTCAAAATCACACTGATCACGGCTGAATATATAGATGAATATAGATACATACATTAAAAGTAATGCATGCCTTCATGACTTGTAAATATGCACGTGCAACACAAAGTATGGAGTAAATCTCCCCAAAACTGAATAATAATAATGATTTTTATATCTAACACCTCTTGCATTATTATCACTCTGAGCTGTGTAAGACTGATAGATCACGAAATCCCTGTTAATACTTTTATTTACTGCATTACCCTACCGACATTTAAAGTGGGTGTATGGTCTTTTTCCATTTTCACAAGTGGTGGAAGAAAGACGCTCCAGTTAAACTATCCATAAAAGCACTAATCATGCAATATGGCCCCTTTAAAGTGATGTGAACAATAAGTTCTATTATTTGATGATATGATGACATGAACCTGTTATAGCTGTTAAAGCTAATTTTAACTTATTTATTTACTGCTGAATAGTTTGAATTATAATATTTTATAGACTGATGATATTTTTGAGATGTACAATCTTCAGTTTTTAAGTATCGAGTACAGTTGTAAATGAAATAAAACTACAATAATTCCCTCTGCAATCTGGTGGAGTAGAACTGTAAAGTAGCATTAAATGGAAATATAAAACAGTAAAGTACTGTATAGGCCACTTAAACCTATTATTATTATTATTAGTAGTAGTAGTAGTTGTAGTTGTGGTAGTTGATGTCGTAGTAATAGTAGTAGTTGTTTTGGTATTAGTAGTAGCAGCAGCATCCTAGTATTATATTACATCTTATTATATCATTATTAACTTCATCATCGTGCTATTAAAGCCTATTAAATCTCAAAGTATTTAATTGTAATTATACTTTCAACTGTGTCCAAACCTTCATGCTGCTTTTCTTGATATTTTTTTGTCCCTGTGAGAGAGTATCCCTCAACTGTCCCATGTGACCTGAGGTGTGAAGTAACTAAGTACTGCACATTCACTTGTACAGCATGTACAACTGTGAAGAACTCTGTACTTTGTGAGATTATTTCACTTTACAGCATCACAATATTTACTCCAGCGCATGGAGTCATTAGCTCCTTTACCACGTAGAAACTCATAACTGTACATCAGAATATTTAACATAAGTTAAAACATCACATTTTTAATGTTATTATTCATCACAATATGTGCTGAAGGAATACTCCACACCCCCCAGTGACCATTTGTTTACTCACCCCGTGTTACCTTGACTCTATGAAGGAGACTTTGTTTTTTTCGCGTGCCTCTGGTGAAAGAACAGTTTAAACCCAGATAAAATTTTTGATAAATTGAAGTTAAAGGGGGCTGTGTTAAACAACAGCCACACTATATCAAAACATCCGTGTCCAAACTCTCACACAACACATGCCACATATTCCAAGTCTCATTTATCTAGTCATATGCTCAGTGCTTTCCAAACAGACGGCCGTTTCTGATGTGGAACTAAACTAAATGTGACACTCGTCTATGCTCCCTTCAAAGCCAGACTCCATTAATAAAAACAATAATTTTGCAGAGATGAACACAGGAGCTGCTGTGTGTTATTGTGTGACGTTGGTGTTTTAAAGGGTTGGTTCAGATTCAATAAAGACAAATTCTGTTCAAGGTTTTCTTGCAAATCTTCACTTTTACACAAGAAAATTGTGAAAGACCTCGACAATAAAGGTATTTTAATATGATATATTTTAATATATTAATAAATTACACCATTGCTATGATATTTTGAGTCATAATCAAGAATTTGATGATCATTTTAATTAGTGAAAGTGTGTGAAAACACAAGTAAAGGTATTTTTTAGGAACACTAGCTCCATGCATTGCTAAATGCAGAGGCTGTGGCTGAATTTCTCAAAGTTGGACTAACACACCCAGATAATGTGATTAGGAGTCGAATTCCTCCTTCACGCATACAGTCAGTTGGACCCAAACTGTCCGAGTTGCTCGGCGCATGTTCCACAACGTCCACCCTGGGCTTTGACCCAGAAGTCGAAAGCATTAAATGTGTAACAGAAGAAGAAGCGGGTCACAACATGGCGCAATCTACATCCAGAGCCGTGATTTTTCAGATGGACGAAATGTAGAGAGCTGTAAAGTTGTCCACCATGGTACCAGTTTGCTGTTAGCTAAGCATAGTTCACTTGTTATCGATTGTTTGGTCTGTGACACAATAGATCAACTGGAAAAAGGTCCAATACTACAAAACAAGCTGAGAGGAAGCTAATCGTAGCAAAGTCGGACATTCTTTTGGTCAATAAATTGATTTCCCTCCCGTGCTTATATATATATACTGAGATAAGGACAGTAGTCTCATTAAATGGCCTAGTCGAAGTATAACCGTAGCTCAACTTAACTGTTCACGTAAACGTACTGACTGACATGTGTCTCAGTGGTCAGGACAACATCTTGCATGATGCGTGTGTGTGAATGGATAAATAAGAGGCAACAAATGGAGCCATTTACAGATAAATAGAGTACAAATAAACCTCCAAAATAGTATCTATACACACAGTTTAGTAAAGGTAGCTATAGAATACCACCAGCAAAGAGCACAGGGGGTAAACTGGGGTAAACAGGGGGTTAGGGTATCCCTCTGTGGCACCGTGCCAGTTCTCCCACTGCCCGTCACTGTGCCAACACGACCGCCTCCACCACTGCTCGAGACTGACATTTTAACAACTCTACAAGCATTGGTTCAAGTGGATGTTACGACTGTAGGATTAGCACAGTGTTCCTGGTGGGTGACCGTTCACACCTCATATCAGAAGAGTTCACCCTGCATATCAGTGGCATGTCCAGTTACAGTGTGTGTATGTGTGCAGTGTTTCAGGACCAGTGTGCCCAAACTCTGCTGGGGTATGTGAGGGACGACAGGGCTGGCTGAAGACGTCGGAGTCAAGTTACAATGACAGAAGGAGAGAGTCGAGGAAGAAGAGGAGAGCTGTGTGTGTGTGTGTGTGTGTGTGTGTGTGTGCGCGCGCAGATGGGTTCACTGGGCACCTGTTCAAAATGTGTTCCCCTGTGTAACTCAATCAGATGCAGAGATGCAGAGAGGGAAGTGTTTTGGAAGAGCCTCGTCTAGAGTTGAATGTTTCAGTGGCTACATAAACACCACTGAGACTCACGGCCTCAAGAAGCATGATTTATTGATCTTTAAAACAATATATAACCATATATAGTGTCTTTGTTCAAACAGATCTCAGGCTTGTGAGAAATTCAGGAGCATTGATTTCTATATTTCATAGTTTTTTGTATATTAACACAAAATGAAAAGGAAAAAGTCAGGCTGCACGATATGAGGAAAATATTTGATATGCAATCACATTGAATATCAAAATTTCAATATCATTTGCAATAAAGAAACATTAAAGCGCACTCTGTGTTTACTGCGAAAATACAACAAATTATTTGATTAGTTTTTAAAATGAAAAAAACTAACATTATTTTATTGAACACTGAACTGAACACAAAAAGGCAGAGATAAAAAAAAAAGAACGATAGTTACATTTTAAAGAGTAGTTTTCTGCTGATACTCTCTTTTAATTGACTAATAAAATCCCTGAGGGTAATATCCCAGTCCCTTGCCATTATCATACAAGTTGACATCGCCATGACGATAAAAAACAAAACAAACAAACAGAAAAAAATATATATACATACTGTGCAGCCTGTGGTTAGGTTTAGGCATAAAAACCCAATCGGTTATGGTTAGGAATATATATCATCGTTTGGCTCAAAGTAACCAGTTTTGGTGCTGTAATTGCCTCTGGAAAAGCAGCTGTCTCGGTAAAAAACATTCACTTTTCATGCCACTATCCTGGCAAGGAGAAGCAGCATGTCTCCGTAAAAAAAAATAAAAATAATAATAATAATAATAATAATTTTGTGCCACTTTCCCAGCAGGAAAAGCTGTGATGTCTCTGTAAAAAATTATCTCTTTTCATACCACAATCCCACAGGAAAAGCTGAGATATCTTGGCAAAAACAACTGCTTTTTGTGCCACTTTCCCGGCAGGAAACACAAAGATGTCTCAGTTTAGAACATCCTCTTTACATGGCATTATCTCTACTGGAAAAACAGCGACAGGTCACAACAAAAAACTACAAAATGCATAAAAAGCCACTCGATAAAATGCAGTGACTCACTAACAACCATGTTGTTGTTTGTTGGTCTTGAACCACGTCTGCAGCTCGGCAGTCATCTCACCGAGGTGACACGTGATCCAAATTCAGCTCATACACTACATCACTGTAGAAACGTTGATATGATACGTATGGAACCAGCACTGTAACATACTTGTGGTTTGCAGAAACATACAATGCAAACATTGTCTTTGGGCTGGGCTGACTGGGCTGCCTCTGGCACATCCGATATACATTCATAGACAATACAGTTTAATAACTGTGTGCCTAGTGAGTGGCTGATGTCCATAGAGACCAAGTGCAATTAGTTTAAATTATTCCCAGATAGTGCAATAAAACAGTTATGTATATAAGTGCAACTGTGTAATCTGCTACAGCAGTTTCATATTTCCTCCATCTTTGTTGTTAAATTTGATATAGTGTAATAACTTATTATTTTATATTGTATATTTTAGCACAATAATATTATCTTCATATCTCTGTGTGGCACCTGATTGGACATGCAGCTGTTGTTACATTTGAGTCAATGACAATGAGGCTCTCCTAAATTACCTGAATTTTGAATCGATAGTCAGGGAACTGTTGAGACAAACTGGCCGGCTGACCTGAGAGCAACTGGTTATTGGACACTTGACAAAAAAGCAATAGTCTGTGCAGCTGAATCATCATTGAATTACATGTTGGCTCATTGTTACTGCTCTGTGTGCATTGATTCCCTCAACAGAAATAGAAGATAAACAGTGGAGGAAGAATACAATGAGATGAGGAGCTTTCATTCAGTTAAACAGAGAGGTTTTAATGCAGTGTGTATTGAAGAGATGATCTTAAATGTTCTTTTCTGTTTTGTTTTTGAACATTTTGTGCTTTTATAAGATACAAGATAAGAAATGAGGGCAAAGAGAGAGATGGGAAACTCATAGGACTCACAGTTTTCTGATTAAAGTTGTATTTGCCAGCTGATCAGTTATTAAATTATTGGAATAATTTTCTCTTTCCACTGTTTTTTAAATATAATTTAAGTGACCTGACCCTTTAACAGAATCTGTCAGTCCAGCAATTGTTATTGACGCCATGTAAAAGCGTCCTGGCTGCGTGTGTGTTGGTGATAAGGCGTGTGTGTGTGTGTGTGTTGTGAGTGTGGGAAGAGGTGGGTGTTGGTGTATAGAGGTTGGTGGGAGAGCAGACAGGGTGTCCGGCACCAAACCACCTCCCAAAATAAACTCAGTCCCTGCGTCTCGGTGTCTGTCCAGTGGCAGACCAGCGGGCTCCCACAGCTCCAGCAGCAGCAGCGGCAGCAGAGAGGAGTCTGGGGCCCGGCGGCCTGTCACAGGAACAACATGTCATCAGCTTCATCGCTCCCCTAATGGCTCTCCTCTAGACCAGAGACAGTGTGTTGCCCCACCAAGGCGGCAGTTTACTCTGCACACACATACACACACACGGGTACATAAACATTCATGCACGCACAAACACTCCTGCTGCCCACTCCCAGCCACTTACAGGCCAGCACTGGAGAGACTAGGAGGCCCCCTTATGAAAACATGCAGCGGTGCTGGAGATAATGTCTAGCCAGACCTCTGGACTCACGCCAGGCTGCCCTCTTAATCTGACGTCCATAGGAATCTCTGCACAGAAACACTGCCAAGGGTTAGTAACGTTAGCCAGCTAAAATATTTATCTGTTTGGAGCTGATCCTGAGTTAAAGGAACAGTTCAACATTTTGGGAAACACACTTATTCACATTGTTGCAGACAGTTAAATGTAAAGATTGATACCACTCTCAGATATACGAGCGGTATCAATCTTTCTATCTAAGGTCCTGTCTACACAGATATTGTTAAAATGGATATTTCTCTACATTTTGGCTTGTCGTCCGCACGCACAGTTTTATATCACTAAAATGGAAATTTCTGACAACGCCCTCTGAGATGCAGATTTTCCAAACCCTGGTTACTTTCTGTAGACATGTAAAACAGTGTTTGGGAAATGGTGATGTCACCTCCTCAATTTGTGCATGCCTGTTGTTGCTTTGTGTAATAAGCATGAACCAGAAACAACAGCAAGAATGACATTTACATTTTGTTAGCATTAGCATTGTATTGTAGGGTGATGCCAAGCAGCAACAATTTGGTTTTGCCATAGCACCTTCAGCTGTGTACCAGAAAGATGCTAAATAAAGAGGTATCAAACAGGCGTCAGTACAGAAATGATTTGTTTTTTACCGCAAGAACAAATGTTAGGATACGTTAGGTTGAGGAAAAAAGAGCAGTGTTTTGTTATGGGAAGTGAACACTGGCCACTGGGCGCCATTAAACTATAACAGCAACCAACCATGTATCATGCCAATGTAAAAGGATGGCTTTTTCGTGGGTGTCTGACACCATAAGTCACTGACCAAGGGCCGGATTTCGATGACTTCGAAGTAAAACCGTGCTGTTAATTCCAATGAAAGTTGCTCAGTTGTGCATGAACCCCAAAAAGTTCGACTCCCCAGGTATAAAGTTACCAAACCTTCCACATGGAGAGACCTATAGAGCAGGCGCACCAGAGTCTTCTGCTTGCCAAGCGGCTAACTTCTGGTTTAGCCCTTTGTGAACCTGAATGGACTTTATAAACTTTATCAGACCAAATGGATCAAATTCTGATGGTGAACTTCTCTTTGTCAAATTAAGTCTATGGGAGGAAGACTTTTTGGGCCTCATGGCATCACATGATGAACTCTAACGTAGTTGCACTTAGACAGGGCCTAAATCCCTGTAAGACAGAAGATAACCATATTTCCCAAAATGTTGAACTATTCCTTTAAACATTAAATTACAGCTAGCAGCAGGTTAGCTTAGCTTAGCATAAAGACTGGAAACAGGGAGAAACAGCTAGCCTGGCTCTGTACAGAGGTTAGAAAAAAGTATGCGTGCTACCACCACTAAAGCTAATTTTAAAGTAATATCTTGTTCGTTTACTAGATTATAACCAATTGATGCTCAGTGTAGCTACAAAATATTCAGCCTGCATGTTTCCTCTAAATCTCGCTGCAGTGTCTCATCTCAACCTTCAGCAGAGTGAACTTAACGCCTTTGGAGAGCAAAAGACGTCAAGAGGCTGCTTGAACTGCTTTCCTTGTTAACAGGTCTCAGTTCAGCAGCACACACCCATCCCCGTCTGCTGGACTTCTGGCACCAGAGAGGGCGTAATCAAGCCTCGCTCTGCCCTCTCACTCACAGTTCAGCTCTAATGCTCCACCATCCCTTTGAAACTGCACTCAGCTACCCTTTCAATGAATTTCCATGCACTTTTTTTTCATGGCCACATATTTATTTTCTTTCCCTCTCTTTGCGGGTCCGACTCTTCTCACGCTCACCACTGGAGCTAGGCGAGCCGCTGGCTGCACTAGTTAGCTCATTAATCACTCTTCTCCCCCTCCGTTCTGAGAAACAGAGTCACTAATTAATGGAAAGCACTTTATGACAGAACACAGGGGTTTCCTGGAAATTAACCATTAATCTAGACTTCCATTAAAGGTCTAATAGCATGAGGTGGGCGGGGGATGGATGGGTTTGAGACGGTGGAGAAGGGTGATGACAGTAACATGACGCTAGAAACAAGAGCTGTGTAAAAAAAAAAAGTGTGTAAAAGCTCATTAATGTTAATGCAAGCATTAGCCAGGTTAACAACTGTGCAGGTTGATGGATGCTGCAACACCAGCGCTATGTTCAAAGACACATATCAGATTATTTAGGTGCACTAACGCAGACTCGTGTGGACTGTTTTTGTAGAGAAACTACAATAACATGAATAAGAGGCCCTTTACTGAACTCACAGAACATTGTATTTACATGCCATGTGCCACACGCCATTAGGCCATTAATCACTATCACTGGATGCATCATGTTTCCTCATGTCGAACAGAGTCGCCGGAGATTGTTCAGCATATATTCCCCACCATTTGATATCCTATTACACTCTGAGGTTTTACAATATCCCTCCTTATCAACCAGTTCATTGGACACACTGTTGCTAGAAAACACACTTGCTTTCAGGGCACAACATTGCGCACAAGAACACATTTTGATGTCAGTTTGACAAACGGCTATTTTGGCAGAGTTTAGGACAGCAATGAGCTCAGAATTTAAGATCCCCTGTAAATCTGTTGGTCTAAAATTAAACACAAGGAAACAGAGTTAGAAGTATGCTCTGTGATATTTGTTCTGACACTGATGTTCCCCAAACCCAATTGCCAGAAAAAACATTGGCACTGTGCACCTCTGCAAACCATTGATATGTTACATTTGTGCGTTGTTACGTAGAGGAGCTTTCTTCATGTTTCAATTTGACGTTGTGATAAGGCTGTGTTTGCTAAGGTTTACGCACAAAAAACACTCGGTAATGGCTAAGTAAAGATTATGCTCTAGCTTAAAAATATGGTTTTGGGGGGCACGAGGTCCACTGGAAAAACAGTGGTAAAAAAATGAGCCTTTTGTGCCACTGTTCCAGCAGGAAATGCAGCAAAGTCTTGTTAAATACCAGTCACTTCTGGTAGCCCTGTCTCCGCTGGAAAAACACAGACAGTCACTACAAAGCAGCTGGAACACAGCAAACACTCAATTAAATACAATCAGTTTTGTTGTTTGTTGGCCTGTAGCTGGGGCGACACTGCAGTGTTGTGGTTAGCACTGTCGCCTCACAGCAAGAGGGTTCCTGGTTCCCTCTGTGCGGAGTTTGCATGTTCTCCCCGTGTCAGCGTGGGTTTTCTCCGGGTACTCCGGCTTCCTCCCACAGGCCAAAGACATGCAGGTTAATTGGTGACTCTAAATTGTCCGTAGGTGTGAATGTGAGTGTGAATGGTTGTCTGTCTCT
>JAPZEB010000001.1:35342958-35356836 GCA_029783705.1 Chaetodon striatus
GCAGCTTTCTCACACAAGGCATTTGATCTGGTCCGCTTGTAAATGCTGCCGTGAGAACATGAACCAACTCTAGGCAACAAAATTAGTCCCTGATTCAGACCAAAGGAGACAACTCTAGGTCTGATATCACCCTACGTTAAAACCAGTGACGTTGGCTTTATATGCCCATGATACAAAAACCATAATAAACTATTTAAACTATTAAAACTGTTCAATTATTTTTTTGTCATATACAGCTACACAATGATGTTTGTTGATGTTATCCAGTGCAAAGTCTCTGACCATGTGACGAGATGTTATGTGCACAATAACCTGCATGAGAGCCTGTCGTAACTACCTCACACAACTGCACTGACCTGTCCCTTGGGGTCACTGTCATTTACACCACACTGTACAAAATATAAATTCAGGAGAAGCACATGGCTGGAGGACAGTTAGCTCCATGGAGGGAACTGAAAAAAGAAATAAGAAGAGGTCAATTTGTTAAATCAAAAATATGTTTATTGGCTTTCATTTCCAAACAGCTTATTTTTCTTTCGAATCTACAACTAATAAGAACATTAATATTGTATATTGTGTATTTGGTGTATATGTAATGCTTATGCTAAAACAGACATTAGCAAGCTAACATATAGCTTTATTTATGTGACAAAATGTCCACATCACTTTTATTTTGATGGAGAAGATAAGGTAATGTGATCACAATGCCAGTAAAATCAATGCATTTCTTTGAATATGTGTCAGATTTTCTACAAGTTTCCAGAGTATAATGAACCATAGTTGAGGAACAACCCTCTTGCGGGTATAATGGGTTTAAACGGTCGGGTTTTTTTCACACACAAAGCCTGGAAAATGGAATGCAGCTTCAACTCCCTTATTTCATCTTGTCAGGATGAACCCTTTTTTACTGCCATGGTAAACAAGAACCTCTCTCTCCCACTCTTTTCCTTTTTTCCTCCATCTTAAATCAGCAGCCAAGACAGGGACTCTCACATGCAGCAAGTTATTTTAGGAGATACTTCTCTGTTTTGTGTTGCACCTCAAAGTAAGAGCAGAGACAATGTCATGTTAGTGGCGGAAAAAAGAGAAAGTTTGCATGTGAAAAAGCTTTACGAAAAAAACCACCATGTGTCCTTTTTCCAGCCACAAGGTACACTGTTTCAAAGCTTTCACATGGGGAGTTTCTAAGTGGACATTTGGTCGAGATAAATATGTAAATTCGTTTCTGCACATCTTTCCACAGACAACAACACGGCTAGGAAACACAAAGTACATATGTGAGTTTTGAGGGGGTGGGGTTACATGCAAGTGAGTGGCCCCAGTGCTAAATTACACTGCAACATGGTCCCTCTCAAAGCCCACATCTGGGATTGGCCTTGACAACTGGATGCCGTGCTGCTCTAATTTTGGTTACTTTGTTTATAACCCTATAATAGAGACAGTACAGGACCACAGGGCAGGAATGAAGGAGGGCAGGACACAAAGTAAAAGCAGTCATTTTGAAAAAGCTTCTGGGGATTTAAGGAAGAGTATAAAGTTGGGTAAATAAAAAAAGAGCCGTTTGAATTCCTGTGTGTATTAAATTAAGGCAAACACTGTAAATACCTCGCTGTTTTCTTCCAACAGGATTCACACCATCGCAGTGATTCCTCTTCAAACCTGCAGCCTACAGGTTGCAGCTTGTTGAACATGCATGAAACAAAAATAAGAAATCTGTAATTATATTGGGAGCAGATGTGGGCTTTGCCAGCCCACTCACTGTCTTTGGAGTCTGAGCATGAACATAATCACTAAATACACTTTGTCAACACTGGATAGAAAATATAAAGTCACTTAGCAGGCTTGATAACAAACAACATTCTTCCCCTGAGGACGAGGCTCAGCTCACCGGATGGAAACAGAGACGTTGAATGTAGCTGCACACCAAGTGGTTGACATTTCTTCAGTATTCAGGGATTAAACTGTCATCTGAGCGCTGATTTGTCAACTCTAATCTTAAATCTTTAATCTCAAATATGTGAGGAGTTTCAAGGGCCACTGAAAATAAAACAGGTGATGATGTCTGAAATGTTGCAGCCAGTAACTTTAATGTGATGTTCCACTTAATTTGTCTGACATCGTTTGTCTGCATCTCAAACTGTATTGAAAATTTTAACAGAAGCTGCAACATGATGCAGGAGGCTGCAGTGCTCACATCTTCAGGGAAATTCAAATACTGAATGGGAAATCAAAACAAAATCTTTTATGAGATTCTGTGAGGTTTTTTTTTGTGGACTTATAACTTAAATTAAAGCGTGCCACTGTCCAATGAAAACTACACATCTCCAAGTTTGATGACATTTTGTTCTCAGATGTAAATTGAAGGATTACCTGGCTCCATATCAGCGTGTCAGCGACCTTTATATATATATATAACCTATATATATATATATATATATTTGTCTGAAGCCACAAAACATATTTGAACCTTATAATTAAAGTAACACAGTCTATTAAGTCTAAATTAGCCAATCAACATTACTAATTGGTCTCAGTGAGCATTAATTTACATGATTTGCTATGTGGTGGTTACTCTGTAGTGGGCTACTTGTGATTATTTGAAACTTAAACTTTGCAGGGTTGGCAGTGACAGCAAATAAGGCTGTCCTTTTTTGGATATGAAAACATAGCTAGCCTAGCTAGGAAGATTTAAGACTAGCCACCGCTCTTAAGGTCTGGCAAAAATAGGAGTAATAGGCGCCAGGCCGTAGATGCTTGGAGCACATTTCAGTTGATGAAACATTTAAACATGTTGTTAAACTTGGTGCATAATTTGTTTAAGCCTACAAGAATGAGTCACTTGGAGCCACTGTACAGGGGCCAAAGAGCCGCATGTGGCTCCAGAGCTGCTGGTTGCCTACCCCTGCTCTGTATGGATTGAGAACATCCTCTGAAACAGTGGTTCCTGAACTTTTTCTTAAGGGACCAATATTTTTACCAGTGTAGACTTTGGCACCCCACGTACACATGCCCGTGTCCTCCCGATACATAGTTTAAAAATTTTCTGTACAAATGTATTTTTATCTTTTTAAATAAATGAATATGCTTTTAATATAACCCTCAAAATTTCTTTGTTTTTGGCACAAAAAGTAATTACATTTTGACACAGAACACATCAAAATTATTACACCCCTTAAAATCAGCCCCAAAATGGCTAAATATTTAATGAATGTTGATATAATCCTTTAAATTCCTTTTTGAATAGAATTTCATCAAATTTACATCACTAAAGGCATATAATCCTGACATCCCCGCTAATCCTGCCTGCTCGTCACAACTTTAAGTACAACCAGGATGTCAGGAAGGTTCTTTTAGTCCTTAATCAATGCATAAACCAATTTAAACCTCTGTTGAGAAAGTGTCCATGTCCATTTAGACAAGTGGTTTTATCGTTGCCAAACCAAAAAGATGACCCTGAAAGCAGTTTCACGATTGATTACACTTAAATAAGGATTTACAAAAATTAAATGACTAAATTAAAACTAACTGCAATGGTTTAGGAAAGGAAATAATTAGCTCAGATCAATATCAAGCAACAACAACAAAATTATGATGTTACAACTACTTATAGCTGCCTTTAGTGGTAAACATGGATACTCCAGTATGAACTGTCACAGCCTTTAGGGTACACTTGACTTTACTTTGACCATAGATTCACACTTGTGATTCAGGAGGCTGAAAGTCCACAGCAGCTAACAGCTAGCAGTGCTAACCCCATAAACAGTGCTAAGCAAAGGTAACAGTGCTGACAAAGCTAACTGCATTAACCAAGGGGGAACCTGAGGGTGGGTGCTACTCTGCTGTGGTAGCCTGACTTCAGTCTCTGCTCAGGATGTCTTTACTCCACTATATCTTTACATAGCAAAGAGTGGTTTGCTGCTAACCTTGGCACAACCTTTAAGTCATGCCTGAATGCCTAACATTAACAAGACTCGCAGACAGAAAAATAAAACTATTTGAAACACATGATCAGCTCCACACACTGGAGGGAGATTTTTATTGCAAAAAGTTATTTTCCTATTAAAACGTCATTTATATCCAGTTTATTTTTATAAGACTCAACAGCTCACAAACAAAATCAGCTCTGTAATGAAGGCTCGCCGACGGATTCTGTTGCATGTGAAACATTTTTAAAAAATAAGATTAAATAAAAAACATAAGACATGCCATGAGAAAAGTGGCACTGACAGGATAAATTCAGCTGGCTATGGTTCTGACGCCTTTAAGTCGCTGGATCGTGTGGTTAAACAGGGGGGACGTTTGATGTGAAACTGCAGGGGGCAGTGCGATGAGATTGTGCAACAGCGAAAAAACTTATATCTCTGCATGAGGAGGACAAATGAGATTTGGACCATGACATTATCTAAACATGGAACATTTCATTTTTATGATTTGGGGAGAGAATCGGATTACAGGAGAGAGCAGGAAGAAAACAAACATGGAAAACAAGATTCCACAGTATCAGATTATAATTAAGTTTAATTTAATAACAAAAATTTCTTCCTGAATAACTTATCAGTTCCTCGCTATCTGTATATTAGATTCTATAAAAATACTGCTCCGTCTGCTCTGCAGCATCAGAATCTCTTCATCTGTCTGCGCTCTTGTCTTCTCTGCTTCTTCTCATTCACTTCCTCTGGTGCCGACGGGCTTTCTGCCATAAACCAGGGGCCCAGGAAGTTCACCCACAGCAGGTGGAGGGCTCGGGCCGGGGCCTGACACACACACACAGGAGCAAATTATAAGACATGTGGAAAGCAGAGAAGGAAAGGCATCAGGCAGAGAAGTAACAGCTATCTCAGAGGAGTTATCAGGGACAAAGAGCGATGACTTACCAGCAGCCAGAGATACCAGAAATAAGAGGAGATTGTGCTGAGTACTTGAACTATGGCTGTGAGCAGGATGACGTCCTTCAAGTGCCTAAAACCAAAACACACGCAATAAATTATCACCAAGATGTTACATGTTTCTGTTCACACACAAGAAGAAATCCCTGCTCTTCAATTAAGGTGTAGGTTTAGTTTCAGATGTTGGGGGACAAAACTGATTCAGTGGTTTTCAACCAGATCAAAAAAGAATGTGACTGTGACTGGTATTTATTTTCATACTTTTAGATTAAAGGGTAACTTCATTTTTTGTCAACTGGACCCCATCTTCATATGCTTTTGTGTCTATGTGACTAATGGGAGCAAGAATTTTTTAAAATTAGTCCAGTATTGAGCGAGAGCACTGGAACCAGGCAGCAGAACAGGCTGCAATATAATGTCAATGGGGAATTGTGCACCTTCAATGTATGTCCACTAGAAGTGCTGTTTTTGACACAGGCAGGCTCAGATTGTTAAAAGACAGGCATTTTGTTAAAGAGTCCATGATGTTCTCAGACACTTACACTACATATCGGTCTGTCAGTGGCAAATACAAACACTTTTGATGGTTATAAATTGAGAGTTCACATATGCCCCAAGTGGTTACGCTGCAGCATGTTTCGCTGTTGAAGCGGTCTAGCTTCAAAAATTGTTTTTCCTAAAGGTCTCTTAGACAGAAAAACATGGCAAAATATGGTCCAGGTCGAAAAATACTGAAGCTATCCTTTAAGCAAAATAATTATATAATCAAAACAGTCTTTGTGTCTTCCGCAAGTCCGACAGAAAACACACAAAAGTGGTCAAAGCCTCTGTATCATGAATACACAACTCCACTGAACATTGGAGTTTCTTTGATTGAGAATTGAGACTAATATACTTAAATGCTCTATTAACTTACCTCAAATAGAATGAATAGAGAATACAAACACCATTAAACTTAAAAAAAAAAAAAAAAAAAGTTTTAATCACCACAGAAATCAATGTATTGTTTCTGGACCACTGCATTAGCACTGACTTATTGGCAGCATGTGTTATTAGAATTTAAAATTAAACATTGTCACGCTTAAAACAAAGACACAAATTAAATTCTTCACGCAGTGGAACAAAGTGAAAAGTATAGTCAGCAGTGAGTAATGTCTGCCAAGCTTCCTATTCCCAATATGCTCATTCAGTCAGAGGGTAGGAGCGACTGCTCACAGTACAAACCTGAATATAAACCAATATACACATCCAAGTTGTTCCACATAATCACATTGTGTCCGTGGTGTATGTAGACTAAAGATGGAGCTTCTCTTCCCAATATATTAAAGTTCAGTTTGGATTTTAGGTGTTACTTACTCTGCCATTCCCTGCTCCATGTTCAAGTCTATTCCTCCATCCAGGAGACTTCCGTCCTCAGCAAACACTGGCTTGGCCATTGCAGACATGGAGCGGTAACTCCCCACATACACTGCTAGTGCAAACCCGAGCAGCAGCTGCAGGAGGCAGAGAAGGTATTAAATTCACGTACATTATATTACATAACATTAATGATCTCAGTTAAATACACTTACCCATGTCCAAAATGTAGACGAACTGTAGAAAACCATAAGATTTACTGCAGCATATATTGCCTGCGGAGGAAAAGCAGTATATTTGAAATGGGATTGGACGACATGACAGTATAACAGAGCTGCGACAATTAGTCAATTAATCCATCAACACAAAATTAATTTGATAATCCATCAGTTATTTTCAAGTAAACATGGCAGTTTATCTGGTTCCAGCTTCTAAAATGTGATTTGACAAAATGAGTCACTGACATTTAAAATTACTCAATAAACAGAAAATACAGGGCAGATTAATTGATTATGAAAAGAGCCATTAGTTGCAGCTTTACAGTATAATCCATCGTCTATACGTTTTCAATTTCTTTAGTGTCTCTGCTAATATTAGGCCATCGCAGGTGCTGTTGCAAACCAATGAGCAGGACTGAATTATGTTTATATGAATGTGATGAAGAGCCTTCATTGTTCAGGAACAAAAAACTTTTATTATTATTTAAGATATTCCTTGCTATAATAAACAGTGATATAACACACTACACAACAAATACAGTCATGTAGCCTCAGGCCAAGGATAAAGGTCACTCCCACTCAAGACCAAGCGGACCATGCAAAGCTTTGTGCCTACTTCTGTCAGACTCATTCATCCTTGAGCTTGCTTGTGAGCTTGTTCCATATTTATTATTTATTTATTTATTTTTAAAAACGATAAACAAGCCTCGATCCAGTGAGAATAATGTTAACAAAGACAACACGTCAGTGAACGTGAATGTGAAGCCACTCCTTCAAAGACTGCACTGTCCATCTCATCTGCATTTCAACATTTCTTTTGACTGAAACAACACAAGAAAAGCATTGAGGTTCTTACATTAGCTCCCAGAATGACTCTGGTGTAAAACTTCAGCGTCGCCTCGTTCTCCTCGTAGATCTGCTTCTTGCCCTTTGTGCCAACTTTACCTTTGGGCTGGTGGGTAAAACACAGACACACATTTCAGCATTATGTGTGACAGTTTCAGCTCAATAACAAAAAGTGAGTCAGAAATAAAAACCTATTCAATAATGGGACATTCAAATCCATCAAATCAAGTTTTAATAAACTGTGAAGTAGTTTATAGGTTGTTTCTCCCTCATTTACTTACAGATATAAGGTGCTTGATCACATAACATATCAGCTACCCCATAAACACTTTGATAAAGGTTATCAGGGCTCTAAAACAACTCTGCACCTGTTATTCTCCTGAATCTACGCAGGAAACATTTAGTGTGATGCTCTTCACTTATGAGTTTTATAAAATTGTTAGAAGGGAAATGAAAGCAAATGTTTACATTATCTAATTTCTTTAAAATGGAAAATTGCACCTAAGTACATCTTGTAACTTTAGATCCCCTCTCCTGTATTAAAAATGGACTGAATACAATTTAATATGATTACGTTTTCCAAAGATATTTCAGAGTTACAACAACAGTACAACTTTATCCATAACTTCTACTGTAGATCTGTTCCGGTGTATATTTCCTATGCTGCGTAGCTCTATGCTGTTTGTCCTGTGTATTGTGTTGGTTGCTTGCACATGTCTCAAGTTAAATGATTATTATTAAATAAAAACTGATTAAAAGCAGAGGGGGGGCGCACCTGGGACACCGCACCTGGGACACCAGGCGTTAGTGATGAGTCCCCTTGAGGTGTTATGGGCTTATCATTGAAACACCAGGGAAGGAGGGTACCCACCTGATTATCCCAATGACGCTTTTGCCCTCCCTAAACCTCCACCCATCCTCCTACAACTCAAACCAACAATCACAAGTATGTACTACAATTGACCAGCTGAACACCACCTCGAATTAAGTTAGGTAAGTTTTTCCCCTGTTAAATTCATCTCTCTTCCCTCATCAAAATGAAGGAGTACAAAGTTAGTAGGGGGAGGTAGAGTGCACGGCCTGGTCCAAATGGGTGTTCAGTTTGCACGGATGTCTCTCCTTGGCTCTGCCTTCCCTTTGCTCTTTCCTTCTTTTCTATACATCTAACCCTTTGGCTCCCACTTGAACCCCCAGACGGCACTATGACTCTCACTCATCGTCTCAAGTATGTGCATCAGGGATCGTAACATCTAGTCCTAAACTGAACTGAATGTTGATCTGTTCTGTACACACAACATTTATTGCATGTCTGTCCGTCCTAGAAGAGAAATCCCTCCTCAGTTGCTCCTCCTGAAGTTTCTACCCTTTTTTTCCCCCCATTAAAGAGTTTATTGGGAGTTTTTCCTTATCCGCTGTGAAGGTCCAGGGACAGAGGAATGTCGTATGCTGTAAAGCCCTCTGAGGCAAATTGTGATTTGTGATATTGGGCTTTGTAAATAAAATTGAAGTGAATTTCACTCCAATTCAGCTTTGTCAAATATTATATTTGCATATATTATTTCTATACTATATTTAGAAATAAATATATTACAAATACTTTGTAAAAAGTCTGTGAAATATATGCGGATAACAATGAAAGAGGTGTACAGATTTTAGAAGCTTTAGATTTGTGGTAAATTTACAAAATATTGTGCAAGGATTACTGAACGGTTCCTCTAGGCACAGGCCCAGGAGCCCAAAGTGTCACAGGTCCTGTCACTCAAATAACTATAACAAGCACCGACCAGGAGAGGACTCAAAATGACCACAAAGAGACGCAAAGGAACTGTAGAGAGACACAAAATAATTACACAAAGGCACCACAAAAAGACACAAAACTACAGGAAGATGCATTATAACTACAAAGAAATGCAAAACAACAAAGAGGAATTAAACTGTAAAAGCAAGTATTGAAAAAATCAAGACAGAAACATAGAATAGAAGCAAGTTAAAATAAATATATTAAAATACTTAATAAAAAGTCTGTGAAATATCTAAAACAAATGTGATCAGTGTACAGAGATAACAGTCCATTTAATGTTCGTTAATGTAGCCACATAACGTGTATTTATATGTATTAATATTTACACAGCTCAGTGTTAATCTTGTTCTGTGGCTTGTGGTGGTCTCACTGTGTCTGAGTCAGCTGTAGTAAACTGTTACATGTAGAAGTGAGTCAGTGAGTTGTTCCTGTCCCTGTCAGTGTGTCTCTGCTGCATGTGTCTGTCTGTCTCACCGCCATTCTGACCCGCTGCTGTTGTTCTCCTCCTCTGCCGCTTCTCTAACATCGACCTGTGTCCCTCCGCCGCTTCCCTCCGTTACTATTTTAACCCTGCATCAAATGTAGAAACTCACAACTGTCCCTGCGGCGTCATTTCTAGTAACACATCAGCATTTGGGGCTTCTTCTGTTGGGGGCTCAATATATCCGGCGCACGAATGTGACGTCATCAACAGCCTAGCGTGGTGGTCGGTTGATAGCAAGGCGGCATGTGAGGTTTGGTGACAGAGCACCATCTGCTGGTTATTAAAAAACCTCTAATAAATAGTCAAAATAATAATGTTACCAAGGGGAAAAAATGCGATGATCTTTATAAGGACAACAAATATTTTATCACAAATTGGGTAAAGTGGCTTTTAAGATGATTCACCGCTTTTATTCCCACCAAGGAATTTCTTCAAATATATAAAAAAGACTTTGTTGTGGACTTGTCCATTCATAAACCCTCCTTTGTAATCTTTGAATTTGAACTCAAACAATACATCCAATCAATTCTTTTCTCAAAAAACAAGAAAGCTATTAAAACACTGAACCTCTTCACCCTGCATAACATCTCATGACTCAATATGAGATTTCTGTTAATGCTCTGTGCTGATCACCAGGCATAATCTGTTAACATTTGTATTGTTTTTAGGCTATTTATTAATAAAATGTTAGAAGAAAATAATGAGGACAGCATCATCAGACAGTCTTTACAATGAGGCTTTCTTATTAACGCACAATTTAATGTTTTTATCATACTGTTTAGCCTTTGTTAATCAGAAACAAGGTTTGTGTTAACCTAAAATTTGTCTAAAATACTGCATTTATTTGACTAAATTAGACTCAACTTTATTGTCACTGCACTGAGATAACAAAATGCAGTTAAGCAGTGGTAATATAAATAGCCTAATAAATAATAGGTAAGGAGTAGCTATGAATATGCCAAGATGTAGCCTATACAGTGCTATAAACAATATATTATATAGTATATTATGTCATAAAATGTGCAGGAGTTACAGTAGGTAGCATCTTTGAGGTTTGCAGGATTTTAAAAAAAGCTTTGACTGGTGTTTATCCTCTTTCCATGGGTGGATTACTGAACGTGCCCTCTAGGCACAGGCTCAGGAGCCCAGAGTGTCACATGCCCCTGGCCTTCATCTGCACAATGTCACTTAAATCACTCTAACATGCACCGATTAGACCGAACAGTCTAACTGACAACAAAGAGGTCTCAAAGGAACTGTACAGAGACACAAAACAACCACAAAAAAGACACAAAATGACCTCAAAGAGACACAAAAAGATGTATTATGACTACAAAGAAATGCAAAACAACAACAAAGAGGCAAAACCAAAAAGTCTGAGTGTCTGGTCCGTGTAGGAGTTGTGGTGAAGTCTTTTACATATGTGTCCAGCAGCTTTTTGTCTCAATGTCTGTCTATGCCTCTTTCAGTATCCTTGCTTTGCATTTTAGCTCTCATTAATTTACTAACTTACTTTTTCATTTGCAGACGTGGTGGGTTATTACAATCCCGAGGTTATTACGATCAGCATTTATAACTGCATTTCTTCTGCCCTCACTATCTGTGTAGCTTCGCAGCAATGCAGCTGAACACACTTCCTGTACAGGTTGAACCATTTAAAACATGTGATTACAGAGATGGAAAAAAAGATGTTATAGCCTCCCATAAACAAGAGTCACACCAAACATAACGTAACCTACTGAACTGGTGCAACAAGGACACCGAATTCATAAAGGCATAGACAGTTTTGGCTTTGTTTCTTTGTTTGTTTTTGTTTGTTTGTTTGTTTGTTTTTTAAGCAGTGCCTAGGCCCCTGTCACATTTCAGGTGTGTCTCTAAACTATGGAAGCATATTGCTGCCACATCAGGAAAAAAAATAATGGTTCAGTATTACGATATAACGTGAAAAGTTTATTGTTCAAACAAGAAGTTTTTCACGTCATAAGAATATAGTTTCATGTTATAACGTCAAACTTTTCACGTTTTTCACGTACTATCAGACAACATAGAACAAAAATACAAAATAAAAATATACAGCTCTAAAACAAGCACCTAATGAGAAGCTGCTAAGTACACTCTCTACAAAGCAGGCTATGTTTGTTTATTAGACTGCTACAGAGACACCCTTAGGACGCCCTGTTAATTTTTTTCGCGATTTACTATTATGACCCTTCTCGGCCACCGTCGACTGAACTCTTCCCAAATAACAACATCGCTGGTTGCTGTTGCTGCCTGAGCTTCTCGCCTCAGTCAAACTCTTATCTGCCCATCGGTTGGCAAACACCGGCTTCTTTCACAGTTGATCAGATGACAGTACAGTGAAGCGAGCCTCACTCTTTAACGCACAGTTTATGCTCCAAGATGGACTATCTGCTCCAGGTTAAAATAGGCTCCCTGGTCGGTTTATTACTCTTAACTCTTCTTTTTGGATTCATCCCTGCTCGAGTCAAATGGTTCAGAGACACAAACGGCACAGGTTGGTAAACGTTATTGTAACATATACAGCTAACATCGGCAACTGCTATGTTAGCATGTGTTTTCTATATATCATTGTTATATGCATGTTATTAAACAAGAGGGGACATTAAAGTCGCCTCCAATCTCAGATAAACAAAGTGGATCATGGCGAACAAATTCACTGTTTTACCTTCATTAGATGACTTGCTGATTATTACACTTATGCCGAACCACAAGGGGGAAATCAGTGATTAATGTCCAGCTTTCATTTCTGATATTTGATGTGTAACTTTTTGCAGATAATCAAGTCAACCTTAAATTGCTAGAAGTGTAAATGGAGTTCGGTGTATTGGTCCCGCCGAAGACGAGCGGAAGTTGCAGGTCTCAGACAGCGGTTTCATCTGCTGTCTGTCTCAGTAAATCACATGTTTTAGCTGTAGTGTCGTTAAGGCAATTAACGGCTGCCGATGTTATCAACTGCGATTTAAAAGCCGTTAATGGAGCCATTACAGAAGGTGTGGTGGGTTTTAATCACTGATCATAATTCAACCACAGCCATCATTCTGTGCAAAAAATGTTTCTCTTCTTAAACCATTTGCATATGTGATGATCTAACATTGATCATTAATTACTACCCAATTACACTGTCATTAGCATTTATGTTAACCTTAATGTATATGTTGACTAAATCCTCCTCTCCCTCCTGATAGTCACCTGACAGGGATGAAGCCTAAAGCCCAAATGCCTCTTGGCATGTGGTCACATGGTCACACCTAGGATGTATACCAGTCAGAGCAGGGAGGTCTGAGTAATGAACTCTCAAACGGAAGTGAAAGTTTCATTTCTCTCCATTACATCCACATGTGTCTTAGGGCTCTGCTGAGTCATGTGAACTCCTGCGCTTTTATTCTCATGATGTGTCACATGATCCTTCAGCAGTTAGTCTGACCTTGGAAAGATGGCAGTGATTTCACCCAGGTCTGAGATGTACCACTAATCACTTACAGGTCAATGAAGTAGAAATGGTTTGTGTTTTTGGGTGTAGATAGTAGAAGTTAAATCAAATGTAAAATGCCCCATTGCTTCACAGAGATAATCCTGATTTACAAATATATTTCCTTATGAGAAATGCAAGGAAGCAGAGTAAAGTATAACTGACACTGACACCATTGTGTGCAAGTACATGTTGAGACATGAGAGATGTTTTGTCCTTCCATCCGCAGAGACCCATCGCACAGTCCTGAGTCTTATCAGCTGTTTTGCCGGTGGCGTTTTCCTGGCAGCATGTCTGCTCGACATCATTCCAGATTATCTGTCAGACATCAACGCAGCGATGGACTCTCAGAAGGTGGAGGTACGTCCAAGGATGGACTGATTTGGAAAAAATCATGTAAACATTTGGGCTACAACTCAAAGTTATTTTTCAGGGCTCAACACTGTCTTTTAAAAGAGGTTGCCAGTCACCTTGTACTTTAGATACTAGTATAGATACTAGGGCTGGGCTGCAAAGAACAGGATTTTTTCCCTGTATGAAAATATACAGCTGCACAACACGTAAAGCAGGGCTGTACGTTCACTTTTTGCATATAACACTGGAGCTACAGAGGTTTAAAGGTTTGCAGCACAGTACACTAAACTATAACATGACCATAAAAATGTCAAGGAGGCCCAAATCCATTGTAGTTTGGAACAAACATCTTTGTGAAGGGAGTTAAAAAGTCGTTTTCCATGGCCTTTCAAGTGAATCCAGCATTAGAAAATGATTTAAATATTTTTATTTATGTCAGTATT
>JAPZEB010000001.1:35356936-35374450 GCA_029783705.1 Chaetodon striatus
AAACCAGGAAACAGCTGATAGCAGGAATGAGTATCTAGCAGCACTAAGGAGACGCAAAGCAGAAGATGAGCAACTGAGGAGATAAAGAATTGTAGGCCCTCCTTGCCCTCGTGAACGAGGAGGCCATTAACCGTCAGATGACGGGAACCATGAAGGACGGGCCAATGTACGAACGAATCGCTGAAGGACTGACCAGCTGCGGCTTCCCTTGGAGCAAGGCATAAGACGTCACTGTTTACGTCACACGCTGAGCTACACGTTTTGTTACTTGCTCACGCCCCCCCATTGCCCTGAAACAGGCACATTCTGTATAAACAAAAGTAGGCAGGCAGCATTTTGCTGCACTCCCCGATTTTGTTTTTAGACTGCCAATGCTGAACGAAGACTGATTGGGCTTTCCTGCAAATTTGCACAATTCCTATTTAAAAAGGGCCAAAGATCCACTGACTTCCAAACGAGAGAACCTGGAGGGCTAAAATACTATCTCATCTCTGGGTTTTAGGACTCATTGCTGTTGCACTCCATGTTTTTGTCTTTAACATCCTCTTTGGTTTACGACAGTTTAACAGTTTACGACCATGTGTACAACTTGAGTCTACAATTACAAACAATCCAGTGGGACTAAATGTTGTCATGAGAAAGATAAAACAGAGCTAGCTTCTTCCAGCTAGCTAATAGTGTGTGCCGTAGTGCTTCAAAGCATTACACCCCTCTCCTACCCATGTGATGATCCTACGTGCTCACCAAAGTTACATAGTGCAAGAACAGGTGTTCTGGGCGCAAAGTGGGAGTGACAGAGGCTCCATTCTCCCTATTACAAGTCAGTGTACCGTCTAAATGATGTTGAAGCTGTAATTTTAAGGTACAAAAGTTGTGTTAAGTGATCATATGTGTTATGTGTCCTTATCTACTTGTGAATACAGATGTCAGATAATGTAAGAGCTCAATTTAAAATAGGAGTGGACCTAAGTAGAGTGCAAATCATGATATTGTATATAAACACATTCCACCAGTGTACAGTCAGCATATCACCAACCAGTTATTTGGTAGCACATTCTGTTTGCATTCTTCTTCGTGGGATATGTAGGCTAGGTGTTATTTTTAGTTCTATTGTAGTTTATCATCTTGTTTCTGTCATGATTTAAGTCACTGAAGACCATGAGAAATCTGACATAGTATATATTTGTGCAGTCACTCAGTGAGAAACGGCGGAGACCTTCGTTTCTTCTTCTTCTCTCAAGTGTCATAAATTTCAAGCCACTGCTGATTGCTCTGCTCACAGCCCGCAAAACTTGGTGACACACTGAGACGTACTCATTCAGTGAATCAGTCACAAGCAGTTAAGATCTTCTGTCTTGCATGACAAAGCTGCCACAGAAAATAACTAATGCCCACTGGAGGCCTGGTCTTCATTCCTCAGTCTCAACTTCAGACAGCTCCTCTGACTATCTTGGATTTTCTCGTGATTACTTGAAGCCAGTGTGATATATTTTGAAGCCAAAAGATTTCAGGATTTATGGTATCTTATATATACTTATATATATATATAAGTCATACATCAGAGCTTCAGACTAACTTTTTCCCACAAGTAGTGCCCGTGCTTCCCAATGAAAATTTTAGGCGCACCAGCACAAAATTTGGCAGCATCAATTAAATCGACATGTAATGCAACACATTCAGCCACATAAAGTAATTTACTTCACCATTTAGATGGATTTCCTAATTTTTAAGATACACAGGTTACATTTTATACTTCCTGTTAATATAACCCAATTATCTTATTTTTAATATATGTATTTTGTACTCTGTGTTAACAGCTTATTCAAAAAAGCAGACCTAGTCATGTGTAGCCTTGGCTGCTTCAATGCATCTACCATATGGTCAGAATACAGTGGCACTCCAATTTAGGCGGCAGCTGGTGTGACCACAGAGACGCGAGTGACGGCTAGCTTGATGCAGAAACATCAGACACTGCCTCTGGACAAACTCAGAAGCACAAAAGGGTTTGATCTTTCCTGACTGATCAAGAGAAAGACCGCAGTCAAGCTTGCAGTCACTCGCATCTTCAAGGCCAAACCAGTTGCTGTAAAGTTGGAAACAGACACAGGCAGAGTCTCGGGTAGTAGAACAGATGTAGTGATGTCACTCGCAAAGTAAAACCAACTCAATTCCTGCTCCCTCCTGGTGTTTCACATGGTATATGGTGATTATTTTCAAAAATAAACAAACTTTTTTTGCAAATCGCCATCAAAATTTAGTAGCACTGTCTCCAAAAGTGGTCGCAAAATGCAACTAAATTGTCACAGTCAGGAGCCCTGTACATCTACAAATATTACTATGGAAATGCACACTTAAACAGCACCATTACAGCCTTATGCTCAGTCAGTGATTTGAGGGTAGACCCCTTCTCCCTTGTTAGCAAAATGACCAAAATGCAGCCCCTTTGTTAACCTGCCTTCCTTCCCAACCAATCTGTAACCAGACCTGTATATGATCAGTTATTTTAAATGATTAATTCTGACGGAGTCTTTGCATATGTAGCACTGGTTTAACAGACTACAAATCAATTGCATGCGTTGAATCATCCCATGTGATGCTACTCAGCTAATCAAATCCCTGCATTCCAAAAAGCATTGTGACTTGAATGAGTGAGTGCATCCAGGCACTGTCTTCATGTCACAAAATAGACAACAGCTACCACGAAGAATGGCAACGCGCTGTGATCCACCTCACACACAAACTAGCAAACACTCACCTGACACAATCAAACAGCTCTGTCTCACACACATGCAGGACAGCGCCGGATTGCACATGTGCAGTAATTTCATCTCGCAGACTGATTTAACGCAGCTTGTGCAACATATAGACTGATGTCTCACTGTAGACTAATTAACAGGCAGATTAAATAGAGGACCAGCTCTGTGTCTCTCTGAGTGTTGCTGGAGAACTTGAGAGTGAGTGAGTGGGGCGGAGCTGTGCGGAGAGTGTGAGAGAGGAGAGATGCACACTGGTAGGTATTTTGTAAGAACAGCGTTATGTAACACAACTTGTTATGAAATATATCGATATATTGTGTATGGTCGTTATATCGCCCAGCCCTAATAGATATTATGAAATTAAACATCAGCATATTAATGAAAATATTACCTAAAAGAACATTTTAAAGCTTTATTACAGTAACGAAAACAAATTATTTTCCTCATACCATACATGATTTTAATCTTAAGTGCAGCTTATTTGCTTCGCCACTGTCTCAAAAATGCCTGTGCACACAAGAGTAAACACCAATGTATGTGCAGCGTTGTCCGGTTCCAGCTCTGATTGTAGCAGCAAAATTTAAATATCAATAATGCGACAAGCAAAGGGTTTTAAAGCCCTGAGGAAGACCTGCAGTGGTTGAAACATTTTGGCTCTTTTAATGATTTCGCTACTATAAAGAGGGCTTTTTAATTTTTCCTTTTTCATTTTTCTATATTTTTTCAGAGTGCCTGAATTGCCTTCCTGTCGATCATAAAAAATATTTATTTTTAGTGTTATTTGCTTGTTGCTGTCCCTATTTTTTATACATTAAAAAGTGGTTTCTCAAAATGGGAGCCCCTGGCAACCATTACTGCTGAGTCCTGTTTTAGTGTCTTTTCTTCTAATCTATTAATCATTTAGTCTGTATAATGTAAGAAAGTAGCTAAAAATGCACATCTTTATTTCTTAGAGCCCAAGTTATCCCCTTCAGATGATTTGTTTTGTCCAACCAGTCATCCAAAACCCAAAGTCTTCAATTCACAATTATAGAAAACTGACAAAAAAGCAACACACTTGAGAAGCTGGAACCAGAGACTGTTTGGTGTTTTTACTTAAATGATTAGTCAGTTATCAACGACAGGTACAAGAACTTTGCAGTAACTGTATCCTTCAAAAATAAAACAGACTGCAGTACAGTATATGTAGGATCAGTCATCAAGGAGAGGATATCTAAAAGTGCTCCATCAAAAGCAGCTGGAATAACTGTTTACAATCTCTGCCTTTTAATTCTTGACTTTACTAATCTCTCGTTGTCTGTCTCAAACAGAGCAATTTCCCCTTACCAGAGTTCATCATGGCCGCCGGCTTCTTCACCGTCCTCATAATGGAGAGGCTCGTCCTGAACTGTCGGGAGAGGGGAGGGGCTCAGGAGGAGAGGGCGCCCCTCATACAGGACAATAGAAATGGACACGGGCACGGGCACAGCCATGGAACAAGCCCTGATCTGGAGAGCAGCGGCCACCATGTCCATGTTGACTTTCAGGCTCACTCCCCCTTTCGTTCCTTCATGCTCTTCCTCTCCCTCTCGCTCCACTCGGTTTTTGAGGGTCTTGCCATCGGCCTGCAGAGCACAGACTCAAAGGTAAGAAGAGATTTTGCATGTTGTGTGTATCAAAACTAAATTTGAAGTATTTTAAATCCAGCATTGTTGACATCCTCATGCACTAGCTGGCAGTGTACGTGTTCCCTGCCTTTGTTGCTGTGTGTTGTCACCACATGTAGAACAGTGAAGAACAGTGCCAGAATGCTACTCGACATCTAAAACTCCACAAGGAACCTTTAAATCTCCTCAAAGTTTTAGATATTGTACAACATTTGTCTTTTCTCTACTTTCTTTGACCTTTTACTTTAAGTTACATCTCTGGTTCTTTGGCCTTCATTTGGTGTCATGCACTTTCTAAACATTTCTCTCAGTAAAGTGCTGCACAAACAATCATATTCACAGCGCTCTCATGTTGCCAGAAGAAAGCAGGGTTTCAGTTTGTAGCTTCAGGACGCTTTGACAGGAAAGGAATCTCGCTGTCATGAGAGTCAGATCTGTGTCTTCTGGTCACAAGACAGCCTGAAGGAGAATACTATCAGTGTTCCCTCAGGACTTTTCATCTACATATAATTGTGTTATGTGTGTTCAGCTGGAAAACAACTTCACTATTTAGAAAAATCAATTTTAGACTGTGAGTAGACTGATCATAAAATAAAATATAATACCCAGTTATATAAAACAATAAAACAAGGGGCCAAAGAACAGTAATATAGGTCAGAACAAACAAACAATAAACTATGAATGAGACATAATAAAGTGGACATCACTCAGATGAAACAAGTACATTTTAACCCTTTGAAACCTGAGCAAAGTGGCTTGATTTCTTTTGAAAACATGGGAAGAAGGCAATGAGCAACAAAAGAAGAAATAATAATAAAATAGCAAGACATTAGTAAAAAGAGAAAATGAAAAAATTTTTTTTTTTTAAGAAAGAAAGTTAAAAACAAACAAAGAAGAAATGACCCTTTTTTCCTATTGTTAAAAATGATTTTCTAAATCTTTTAAATTTTTTTATGAATTATTTTTTTGTCTATTGCAATTCATAGGACATTTCTTACAAATGTTTTTGTAAGAAATCGCACCAATTAGCTCAGGGTTCAAAGGTTAAAACACTTGAAAAAGGGTGTCTGAAAGCAGCACAAGAAATGTGATGCCACTCCATGTGTCAAAGGGTTAAAACACTGGGATTTGTGTTTTTAAAATGTTAATGTGTACCATGCTGTAGATCAAACATGAGTAGTTGACCTCAGTCTATTTTATGAAAAGGGAGTCCGTTTATTGGGTAACTAAAAGGGGAACAACATCTAAATTAAGAATTTCCATACGTTATTGCCATGGCCTGAAAGTTCGATCAATATTTGTTAACATGAGCTCCTTTCTCCCAAAGCCAGAAAGTTTCAAACTTGTGATGTCATAGGGTATAAAGTCTAGAGCTGCTCCATAGACAATGAATTGGAGCCTGCTATTTAGTTTTCTTTTTCATACCCAAATGAGCTTTATTCCACTGTAGTGTTCTCAGCTCTGAAACAGAAAATGTAGCCGTAAACTCAGAGCATTTACCTGGCTGCTCTCATTGTCATCGAGAAGATCTTTCACCGTTCATTGTCTGTGGAGCAGCTCCTGACTGAACTTCTGAATTAGGGAGAGAGTTGTTTATGTTAACTAATACAATATGTTAACTAATATTTAGTCTTAGACAATTGGAGTAACATGCATGAATTTTTAAAATGGCTGTAGTTCCCCTGTGATATCTCACCATGCTACAGTGAGGTATGTAGACGTGTCCTCATTTGGGGGGTGAAGTATTCCTGTCGTCCATACAATATATTAATGAATCAGTTCCTCTCTGGAAGTGGGCAATAAATAGATAATTAATAAATCTAGGCAGTGTATCTAAGAATGTTATTTTATATTACAACATATTATTTGGGTTAATATAGAAGCTATTCAAGGAGCCAGAAATAACCATAACACCTCTCTGTTTTCTTCAGGTATTGGAGATCTGCATCGCTATACTTGTCCACAAGAGCATCATAGTGTTCAGCCTGTCTGTGAAGCTGGTCCAGAGCGCAGTTCGTCCATTGTGGGTGGCCGCTTACATCGGAGTGTTCGCCATGATGTCGCCCATAGGCATCGCCATCGGCATCAGTGTGATGGAGGCTCAGCTGGAATCTGGAGCGCTAGTCCAGGCCATCCTGGAGGGGCTCGCCGCAGGGACGTTTATCTACATCACCTTTCTGGAGATCCTCCCACATGAGCTCAACTCTCCCGGGAAGCAGCTTCTCAAGGTGCTCTTCATCCTGCTGGGCTTCAGCATCATGGCAGCTCTGACGTTCTTGGGCTGAGGCCAGTCGTCGTTTGTGACCTGGATGCTTTGTGGTGACGACTGCAGCTCACTCAAACTTGACTTTGTACAGGTAGACAATCTTTATCAGAAAAGAAATAGGTTTACTGCTGCGCTGTTACACCTAAAAGTTTTTAATGTCAAAGGGAGCATGACAACAGGTGTCGGCGTTTTATTATACTTAATATATCTTTTAAAAATTCATGAAGGAGGAGTTTGGATGATTTATGTATATGCTATTTCATTTTTAAAGGATTTTATGTAAACAGGTACCAGTTATTGCAATGCTATGGGAGAATCACAGGGGAAAGAAGTGTCTTATCACTGAGCCCCTTCACTATCACTGACATAGTTTGGAAACATGCTCTGGACCTGCAAATAAAAACAGAGCCTCTGACCTTTGACACTATTGAGGAAACCACTGGAAACAAAGGGCCATGTTGTACGCACGATACCCTGTAAGCATGCCAGTGCATCATTACCTCCACATCTTTCATGTTTACATTTTATCTGAAGTCAAATGGAAAACTTCTCTTTCCAAAAAGCACTGTTTGTGCCTTTTGTTAAAATATTTACACGGTACGTTCTCTACTACAGGCTCAGCTGCATGGTTGGCATGGTTGAATTGTTATTCATGTTGTTTCCTCTGACACAGGTTTATTCACTGGCATTTTAGTGCAATGCTTTTAAATGTAGTTTTCAGAATTAGGCTGCTTTTATTTTTCAATATAAACTAGAATATCTATCAACATTTCATTCATGCGTCCAGTAAATTAGTGTAAATATAAACTGACTTCCTGATGCCTTAAGAAGCTGCATGCTAAAACAAAGAACAAAGAAAAGAAAGAATGGCAATGATGGAAAAAAAATGTTGAACTTATTTTTACACTGTTTGCACTTTTCCGATAACGAATCGGTGACTATGTTCACATGCAAGCTAATATTCTACTAGTATTCTGAACATGACAGTATTCAGAATATGATATGGATCACATAAACAGCATATTCTGTGTGGATGGTTTGAATTAGGCCTCTCTCTGAATGAAGTATTTACAGATTAAGACTTGTATATGACGTCTAATATGTGTCTTAGTTGGGGTTTTTGCCGCAGTTTGCAACACACGACCTCTTGCTTGTTCATGGTCAGCTTTGTGCGTTGTCATGGATGCGTTATACACATACCAGCAGTTCGCAAGGCTGGGGTAGAGATGCATGCCCAAAAGAAAGGCCCACATTTCAGGTTGCAAGAAGAAACACATATATTTTTAAACATTATGAAAGTCTTAGATATCAACAGGTTTTTTGATATTCATAAATATTGCAACGCCTAACTTTTCAAGAAGGTGGTTGAAGGAAAGAAACAGGGATGCTGTGAAATATCTTATTTTGCTGCTCCAGTTGTTCCTTTTTTTAATATATATTGACAGGCTGAACAGCATGTTAGGGCCATAGTCTATAGTGATGAGCATAGCCTCTGTGACATCACCCAGGTTTAGAAATTAGCACCAGCCACCAGCCAAATGTTGGTACAATATGCAAGTGGCTGCTAGATTTGCTTCATTCAGCAGCCCAAAGAACAATGGTAGTCTACTGAGTGGCTGGCAGATTGTGGAATCCACCCGCCACAGTGGCAGGTGGAACACAAAGTACATTTCAAACCCTGACGTCACCCACTGGTTTGTGGACTCCTGCTTTAAAGCTTAGACTTTGGCACTTTGACGGTCACCATCTTGTTTTTTTAGAGCCACAAGTGACCATATTTGGGCGCGAGGCTGGTGCTGTGAAGGAGCGAGGGGTGGATCTGACTGAGAAGCTGAGGACACTATCAGCAGACAGTCTGTCACTCAAAGCGGCCACACTTAATTATGCGTAACTTCAGGCCTTAATAAAATGTAAACACATGAGTTATATAAAAAATCACCTTGTGCAGTTGTCATGAAGGGGTAAATTAGCTACAGAGACCAAAACTGTTTGTGTACCAGGCTTTTAACATGTTTATTTCTGCTGTAAAGTTGGACATTTGAACATGGGGGTCTATGCGGTTTGACTCAAGCAGCCATTTAAAAAGTTTTTGGCACTTTTGTGTTTGCTTCATTTGTGTTTGCCCCAGAGGTTACTGCTTGGTTAGGGCATCTTAATCAAAATATGCACGGCTACATGTAAATGAGAATATTAGTGGAATATTTGTTTTGATTAGCCGTGTTAACAGCGTAGAAGGAATATTTGGTTTTTCAGAATAAGGGCAAAGAAACTGAATATTTTGTCCATGTAAACATCGTCACTGATTATCTTCACAAATGGGATATCAAATTAAACATGGCTTTAAAATGGCTTTAAACAACCAACTGTTTAAACAAGCTGGTCACTGTTGTTTACATGATGTTGACCTTTGTCCCAGTTCAGTTCTGTTTGACACTTTGTCCACACTGCGTCATTGAAACACTTTCTCCCTGAAGAGCTTTTACTTCTCAGTTTTGATTTCAGACAATACAGATACTGTTAATATCAGCACAAAGAAAAGTCAGAAGTCAAACCAAGCAGGAAACCACAGTATGGCACATTTGGTACATTCATTCAGTCTTAAACGACGGTGCAGGCCGAGAGCCAAAACTTGTATTTTCCATTGTCCATGTGTTATGTGTAGAGTAAACACAGCAGGTGTAAACTGAGGAAACAATACATCTCAAACACAGTATAGCAGGCAGTTAAAAAGGTCCAGTACATCTGTGCTTTCAGCCTGCTCACACTCCAAGTGAATTAGGACATTAACATGTATGACATCATAGCTGTAAACTGCATCCTAAGTCACAAGTCAGCCATGTGATGATCAGATCACATTGTTTCCTCACCAGGGCAAATAGGAGGAAGTTGGTTGGTGTGAGTTGGTTGACAAGAAAAACGTGTACATGTCAGCAACAAAAGTTTTGTCAGTGCCAGTTCATCACATTTTGTGCAGATGTGCAAATTGTCAACGTTTTTTCGTAAAAAGCTGTCTGACTGATGGAACTGGTAAAACTGTTCCCCAAAATGAATGCCACTGCTTTCACTCCAGTGTTGTTAATGCATATGTTTGTTTGTTTGTTTGTTTGTTTGTTTGTTTGTTTTTTGTTTTCAGAATACCAACTGGTGCATTATAACTTGTGGAAAATAATTCATTTATATGCTACAAAAACATCAACTGTCTTTTTGTATGTAGACCTACATATATTATTTTGTGCCTTATCAATCTCATGGGAGATGACTGTTGTTTGTTGTGTAAACTCGATCACAGTAAAGATAAGAGATGAATTTTCTGCCCTACTTGTTTGTGTTGTTTAAAAGTTGCTTCTGCTTGATGGAGCTGTCCTCTAAATACAACTTAAGTTCACTCAAATTACCCTCTCAGTAATAATATACACATATTCACATATTTCATTTATAATAACAACATACCATATAATAATAAAATAAAAAATATATATTGTATTTATGTATAATCCAAGTTAAAACTGTGACTATAGTAAACTACTATTTTTTTAATTACAGGGTTACTTGTGTCCCAGAATAGCAAAGTTAACTGCACTTAAGTTAGTCACGTATTTGTTCTACACAGTACATTAAGTGTGATATTAGAGTGTCAGAAAAAGCACACTTTGGATACATTAATCATGGATGGCTAGGTACTAAGTACATTAACAAGTTAACAAGGGCAGTGTGTAATCACTGAGGATAAAATGTGTGTAATCAACCTTTATGTGTTGGTGTCAGTGAATGTGTTCTTCGTGCACCATTTAAAACCATATTTAGCTAAATTAAGTTCCCTTCCTCTAATTTTAATCCAAAATTTAAATTGGATTACAGTATCAACCTGCTGCTGAGTGTTTCTGATGAGGGTGTATGGGGGAATTTGATTTCACATGTTTACTGTAGCCACTAGGTGGGAGTGTTGATTGTCAGAGTGATCTCCTGTCTCAATTAGGACAGTATTTCACAGAAGCAAGATTAGAGGACTGGAGTATTGTTTTTACTGATATATTTCAGTGGTGTCTATTGTTTAGATAATTTCAAAGGGCATTATAATTTTTCAACCCTTGCTGAATTTCCTGTGACATTTATGCCACATTAGGAAAAGCTCAGTTGTAAATAACCAAAATATTGACGCCCTAATTGCACTGTTGTGACGCACTGGGACACTTGGAGCCATCATAAATGTTTCTTTATCTTTAAATTTGAAACATTCTTGTGATTTTAAAGGGATAGTTCACCCAAAAATCAAAAATATATATTTTTACTCTCACCCGTAGAGCTATTTATAAATCTAGATTGTTTGAGTGTGAGTTGCCGAGTGTTGGAGACAGAAAGGTCTGCCCTCAGTCCGATATAATGGAGCTAGATGGCACTTGGCTTGTGGTGCTCAAAGCGTAAAAAAAGCACATTTGAAAAACTTGACAGCAATATCTCCTTCCAGAAATCATGATCCAGTTAGTCAAGATAATTCACAGATCTTCCTGTGAGCTGTTTCATGTAGGAACTTTTTGCTTTCCACTGAACTTCACCCACCAACTGTATCACTGGGCAGAAGAAGTGTTAATCGACTGCTAGCTCACCTAGCACCACTGAGTTAGCTAACGTTAAGCTCAGTTAAGGAGGGCGGTGCCATGCCATTGCTCCAACGGCCAAATAGTCCAAGAAAATGTCCCATGGGATGAAGAGCCCATTTTTCTGATAGCCCATTATCCCCAAAATAAACGCCCAGTGCGCTGAAGTCCCATTTCTGTGAAAATACACACTCCCTGCAGTTAATTTTAAGTTTCCCAGCAGCATTTGAGCCATCACTCTCAGGTGTATTTGTGATGTTCCTCAGTGGCGTTTGACCCACCAGTCCCGCAGCTCTACCCAGCAGTGTTTGAGCCACTGATTCTGAGTGTTTTTCCCAACCTCCCAACCTGGTGTTTCCCAGCAGTATTTAGCCATCAGTATCAGGTGTTTTTACCATCCCTTTGCAGCGTGCCTTAGCAGCATTTAAGCCATCAATGACAGGTTTTTTACAGACCTTTTGCAGCTTTTTCCAGCAAATTTGTGCCACCAAACGTGGGTGTTTTAACCCAAAACATTATTTTTTCCTAACCATAACCAGGTGTTTTTTGTGCCTAAACCTAACCACACAGTTATCACATTGTTGCTGACAAATGCAAGGTATCCATGGTTTTGCGTGTTTGTTTTTGGGATAACCAGCTGTCACACAAATGGGCTTTCGGGTCAAGTGGAGCATTTTTAAAAGTAACGAGGCTTCTGAGTTTTGGAGTTGTCTGAACGAGCAGTCCCTGCGGGGGACACTATTAATGTTTACATCTTGTGCTGTCACAAACACGAGCCCCTCGTCCATGAGTAGATGCATGCTTCCTTCTGTGCAGTGATACATTTGGCGAGCAGTTGGGTAGCAAGCACCACAAGCCAAGTGGCATCTAGTTCCATTATATTTAAGAGAAGACAGACATCTATGGGGCTAATATCACCAACACTGCAGCTCACACCAAAACAATCTAGACTGATAAATAGCACTACAGGTAAGAGGAAATGTGTAGTTTTGATTCAGGGGTGAAGTGTCCCTTTAAGTCCTTACTGTTATCAGACTTCAGGAAGTCTGACACGAGGAGAAAAACTCAGCAGAACTGTTGCAAAAATTAAGTTATTTATTTTAATTAAATAGTTGTTTTAGATATGTAGATCTTTCTCTATTTAAACACTGCATGCTTATCAGTCATCTGTTGAATTAACCATGTATACTGCACTGATTGATGGGCTTTTCCCGCTCTGGAAACCTTCAAATTATGGATCACATTCATATTTTATACATCCAAACAGCAGGTCAGTCTGATTCATAGTGTTCAGGAAATTATACTCTATGCATTTATATTCATACAGGCCTATTTGTTGGCTTGCAGGGTGACATAACTGGCAGAAATTCCTTCACATCAAAGAACTTAACTGTATACCCAAGGCTTGTATGGCCATGTCTGATGTGATACATGGAGGCATTGTTAACCCCTGTTTGTGTTTGCGAGGGAATAGGAGGTCATTCATGAGCGTTCACTAATGAGAGGTGCTGCCGGAGGAACAATAGCAGAGTACAGTAAGTCTGCCAGCTCGGGATGACAGAGGCCTCAGTGTGTGGACGAGGGCGACCCAGCAGAGCCTCCAGCTCCAATGTGGGACGGACGTTTCTTCTGTTCACCCACAGCTCATTAACCCTCTTCTATCAGCTCAGTGATGGCACTCAACTGTGTTCTCCCCTTTTGCTCCCTCAGACATGATGCAGATTATGTACTATGAGCCTACATGAGCTCTGCTTTTTTATGGCGCACAATGGCAAGACGGAAGAGGAAAGTATGCAAGCCATGATTGGTCATTTAAAACTTTTCAGTTATATAAGTAACTATTAGATTAATGCACATTTTAGTTCAGTTCTTCTTTTATTACAGACTATACTTATTATAGACTGTTAAGACTAGGCTACTATTGATCTTCTCATTTAGCTCTTTGCAAGAAAGTGGACATACCTATTTCCCAAAATGTTGACCTATTCTTTTAAATTGCTTTTCTTCACCAGTCGCAGGAACAGAGTGCTCCATGAATGACTCCTAAAACCCAGAAATGAGTTAGCATTTTAGCACTCCTGGCTACTTCATCTTAAAGTCAATGGATTTTTAGTTAGATGCCTGAAGTAACGTCTGCGGTCAACACAAGCTAAAGAGACCTTCATGTTTTATTCTATGATGTAAAAGACATGAATAAATATCATTTGGTGTGTCTCTAAAAAGGCAGTCGCTAACAAGTGGCTAAATGAGACTACTGAACTTCATCACATCAAACATGGCTTTACAGCCATCCTTTGGGGGCGAGGTTAGGTAATATGACCATGGTGTACTTTGTTTATAGCCGACTGTTAGCTTTTTACTCCTGGTGATTGCATTTACGCTTCAAAAATCACAAAAGTGGTGTTCATTTGTGGTGATTATCTCACTGAACAAAATGTGTCAGCATCTTAAATCATAAGCACTGCATCAGTCTACAGAAATATGTCATCCTTGGAGCAGTCTTAAAGGATGTCTGGAAGACATCTTAAAGGATTAAACAGCATGTGCTGCTGCATCAGTACTTTTAGATAAACCTTGATGATTGAGAATCTTCAGTGACATCTTGATACACAAAAAGGAAAAAGAGTGCACATAAAAACATAAAAAAAAGAGGTTTCTTACATTAATACAAGTCTTGCGGCTGCATGTGTTCCTGTGCTGTTGTCCTCTTTCCCTCTCCTGTTGCCCTGCTCAGGTGCGCTGCATTGCCTAATGAGGTGCACCGGGAAGAGGTGTTTAAGAGCTCCTGTGTCCGCAGCAGAGGAGAGAGGCCTCTGGTGTGGGGACTGCTGGCCTTGTCTCTTAGACTGGGATTTTATTTACTTGTTTGCATGTCTTGTGCTTATAAACCCATTAGGGGCGGCCGTGGCTCAGAGGTGAAGCAGGTTGTCCACTAATCAGAAGATCAGTGGATTGATCCTCAGCTCCTCCAGTGTGCATGTCAGTGTATCATTGGGCAAGATGCTGAACCCCAAATTCTTCCATCAGTGTGTGAGAGCCTTTGAATGGTTACTGAGTCGCTGGTGGCACCATGGACAGTCGCCTCAGCCACTAGTGTGTGAATGGGTGAATGTGAAAAGAGCTATAGGTGCAGTCTATTTACTATTAATTTAATTGTTTTAATGTTCCCTGTGGTTGATTTGGGTCAGTGGTGAGGTGTTGTTCGCCCCATAAGGCTGCCTAAGGGTGGGATATAACAATAACAAAAATGTAGCCTAATAATAAACAAGAATAATAACTATGAGAAGATTGTGAAATGTCTACATCTAAATACATCCAAAGAACAGTGTGGAAAAAGACCAAAGTAAAAATTAATTAACAAGAAGGCTACAACACAGAAAATGTGAATGGGAGTCTACAGCCATGATAGCAGCTCCACAAAGCACAGTGGTTCATTGAGCTACATACTAATGTCAGCATGCTAACATGCTTACAATCAATGCTAACCTGTCGGTGTTTATCAGGTAACGTTTACTATGTTCACATCTTAGTTTAGCCTGTTAGCATGCTAACATGCACTTAATGGTAGGCTACAAAACACAAAGTAAAGCTGGGGTTGATGGAAATGTGTGTGGCGCTAGATAAAGAAGACAGGCAGGGGACCGCCAAAGCTGTTACACTTCATGCTGAGGTGGACATGAATGTCTGCTTCATATGTGATGGCAATCTATCCGTTAGTTGTTGAGACATGTCAGTCAAAGTCAAACGGGAATCTTCTGGTGACATTGAAGGAAAAGTGAGAACACCAAAGTCAGTGGGATACATCCTCAGACGTGTAGTTCATCTAAGAGTTTATATTTCAGTCCGGGCCAAAGTGGAGGACCAACTGGCCAACTATCACGCCGTTGGCATGGCTCAGCCTGGTCTCACTCCCACTGACGCCATTGGAGTCAGATACGGACACACAATGCACCCTTTAGTGTTTGTATGGGACGCACTAGGCTAACTGACTCTGACAGACCTAGTATAAAGAGTAAAAAAGACAACACAGATAGGTCCAAAGACCCAGGAGGAGACTGGTGTTTGTGTCTTGCGTGAAAGTTAAAGTCAATGTTATGGCTAAAAATGCATGTTTCTGAAAGTGAAGCAAAAATGACATCAAAATCTTCATTGTTATAACTAACAAAGACGGAGGCAGTGATGCACCAATCTCCAAAAATTAAAAGCAAACCTGATTTGATTCTCAATTACTGTAATTAATGACTAAAAGAGAGGCATGCTGTCTGATGTTGTGCAATCATGGATGAGTAATCCATAATCTGGGTCCCAAAACAAAGCGGTTCCCTCTGATGAGGATTTCAAAGAATGTGCAGAGAGGAATGTGTAACGTGAAAGTGTGATTGTTTCACAGGTGGTCGTCTCTCTCATATGACATTTCCACAGGCACAAGAGTATCAAGCTCTAATCCCACCTTTCATGTCACATGTGGCGGGTTAACTTCCAGTCTGAACAGGTGACAGGAGGGATGTGTTGGAGACGACAGTGAGAAAAGAAAATTCTCTAGTTTCATACAACATGATGTTGAGGAAGTAAATACCTTACCTTCCTAACCATGAATAATACACATAAAAATCACAATAATGACAAATCTTCTAGTAGTTTAGTTTCTATTTGAGATGTGGTTGTACTTACTTAAGTTAAAAAACAGTTTTATGTATAATGAAAATAACTGTCAGTCCAGAGTACGGTGGCCTGGAGGTGCAAAACACAACATAGGACAAAAAACATGAACCAAAATAAGTTTTGTTTGCTACAATTTTTTTTTGTTTTATTTCACTAATTTGTGTTTTGTCTAATTTTGTTGTGTTTTCAGAAACATCATTGCATTTGGATGCAATGATTTGGTGCAGCCAGTCGCTCGAAGACGATGTTGGCACTGTTCGTTTCTGCAAACCACAGATATGTTCAGTACAGTCTCATTCCAAAGTCACTGAACATCGACACTTGGGCTGTGACTTGTGGCGCCAGAGATGGACGAAAAAAGCCGTCCCTTCATGTCGCCATTATATGTAGCTGGTCACCATTATTGTGCAACAGCGCCCAGCGTTGTCAGGGGGAAATCTGGCCGGACTTCTTATTTTATTTTGTTGTGCTTTTTCCCCCTCAGGCCCCCCGTAGCACCAGTAATGGTCCAGACCAGCACACCTCTCCTCCTCCATCCCGGCTCCCCCTTCATTTCACAGTTTGCATTGTATAGATTAGCCACTCATTGTAATCCACTGTGTCATTTTAATCCTACTTTGAGTGACGTTTTCAATAACTCCTCCCCTCCTGATCCTCTGTCCTCTTGTTGTCTCCTCTGCCACTCCGTCTACTCCTCTCATCCCGTCTGCTTAAAGGTAAGTCAGCTCTGCTCTTTAGTTTAAATCAGCCTCAGATAGATCAGGAAATAAAGATGAATGATGAGCACTGGAAGTATTATACACTGTTTAGTCTGATTATTAAAAGATAAGTGGATAAACTGATAAACAATAGCTGTTTTCATTGGATACTGAATGACCTTTGATAACCAGTTTACTGTATGAATGAATGAATGTGTCATAAAGTGTGTAAAATCAGTGTCTGTACATTAGATGTTTTGTTCATTGCACTGTTTAATGTTCTGTATTTGACTAACCCCACATGAACTCAGAATTTCATATATACCTGGTTACAAGTCTCAGTGGTGGATTAACACAGTCACATATTTTTGCTGTGGAAGAGTGTCAGAGTGTATTTCATGATTTGTGCTTAGAGGACTGTAAATCAACTAACATCAACATCAGCATTTGGCTTTATGCCACGCTAAATTAACCGTTTTTAGCCAAATATGTTTTTTGAAATGTTGAAAGTAATTTTCTAAAAAAGGGTTTCAATGACATATTCAGTGAAACTGTGTACCTTTAATGTATTATGTCCTGTAAATGTTTTTAGATAGCAGTTATAATGAGTTCTGCTCCAGTTTGTGCTTCTCATGTAATCGAGTCACAGAAGTAAGCATTTGATTTAAAAACAATCAGCACCCAGTGATCTTTGAAAAACCCAGAAGGTTAAAAAAAAACAAAAAAACATCTGAGGCCATCTGAAATCATCTGATGGCTGAAATATTTAGTTGGTTTTTTTTTATTATAAAAAAAAATTAGATGACCCATCTCAAAGGCCTTTCATAAATAAATACATTTGCACACTAGTAATAAAAATAAAAAAATTAAAAAAATAATAATAAATGAACA
>JAPZEB010000001.1:35374550-35391618 GCA_029783705.1 Chaetodon striatus
TAAATTTGCACACTAGTAATAAAAATTTAAAAAATTTAAAAAATAATAATAAATGAACAAGTTAATAATAAATAAATAAATAAATAAAAGTAAGAAATAAAATAAAATTATTATCAATACTAGTTTTTTATAATAATTTAATTCATTTCATAATTTTTTTCTTTACTTTTTTTCAACATAAGTTGTGCTTCTTTTTCCTGATCAAATCAAAAATGGGAGCAAGAAATTTAAGATTTGTATCAGTTTGTGCATATTATCTTTGCATTATGTTGTTTTGTGTTCACAAAAACACGTCAAAAATCTTTGTTTTTGCTGAGTTAGAGTTTATTCACAGTCATGCTCACAGTTTACAACTGAATAGATGCAGACATTAGATTTTATAAGTAGAACTATATTAATATATGATCATACATAATAAAAAAAAAAATATAAAACATGTACACACATGCACCAATACACCATACACATACATACAACCATGCATAAATGCCATAAAAACATCAATATACAACAGAACTTAGGCTATGTTGAGCTTCATTCAGCTCTGTATTGTTCAGTCTGACTGCTCTGAGCAGGGCTGCTGCTTTCAGCCTGTTTCTTCTGCACTGGATGGTTTAAGAGTCGCTCAGATTTCTGGAAATACCTTCAGAACAGCTCCAAGTGTTGTTTAACTATATTTTGAGCTTTCCCAAATATCATCGGGCATTTATTTTAGAGAAACTGAAGCTTAGTTCTGTGATTCAAATGAAATGACCACACATGAGGAACGCACTCAGACTAGATTGGGTAATTCAGTTTTATGGGAGAGTGGTGGTGCTGCTCTGTTGCTGTATTGTTTCGGGCTCTTATGTAAGAGGATGTCTGCTCCACTGATGAGTAAAGAAACCACTCTTCATCTTCAAGTTGCACATCACTGAACCAAATGAAAATATTTCTGTTTTATCCCCAGTAATGTAGATTTCATAATATACCAATAACTAGATTAATGGTGCTATACAAATAAACTTGCCTTGCCTTGCTTTGCCTAATGCATTTCTTATCCTACATCCTCTCTTTGAGAAAGTCTGACATGAACAAACTAAATGTCTGGACGACTCTGAAAGAAGGTTTGATGTGTTCATGTTCTGTTTGTGCCAATTCTTCTTTGTTCACAGTGTTAGTGTAGCTGCTGTGAGACGCTGCAACCATGGCTGCTGTAAGTTTACTTTGCAACAAATTAAGAGAGAAAAAGAGCACTTGAGCGTCACTTTGTCTCCGTTAAAGCCACTTTGTCAGAGTGTGGCCTCACCTCAGCGGTTGGTCCTGGGTTAAAAGCAACAGCTCTTTGCGGTTTGACTGTCAGCGCATGATGCTGCTTAATGCTGTTATTGTGCCGGTAGATGCTGGCTCTGGGATGGACGCTTAAGCTGTTTTTAAGAAGTGGCTTTAGAAGTCCCTTCTGTAATCATGTGAAGCAGATTAAGCAGCCGTTCACTGGTGTGCATCGTTTGGGGTCTGCTCCAGATTGGGTTGTTGGTTCACAACTTAAAAGTCATTGTAATAAGCTGCCAGTGAAGTATTCAGGCAGTAAAGCACGAAACTGTGACGTCTAAAACACACATAAAGGAGGATTTCAGCTCGATTGGTTTATTTCCTTAGAGAAAAATGTGATGATTGATTTTGTATTTTAAAAGCTTTTCTTCTTTATTCAGACTGGATGTTTCCGCATGGTGTCAGAGGAGGAGCAGGCCATGAGGGCTAAACTGGAGCATTTGACAGTGAAGGATCATGGGCCGGTGTTTGGGCCGTGCCACAAACTGCCTGGACACACTGTGCAAAAGGTGAATACACACATGTATAGATGAGTTTAACAAAGAATAGTCTGATACTTTTGTCCCTGCAGGCCTTAGCATGTGTCTCGTGTGTTTGTCCCTGGTCCAGTGATTCTGAAAATGTTTTTCCTCCAGGCGAAGGATGAGCTGACTGAGACAGATGAGAGGCGAGCGTCATCACTGAAGGACCTGCGGGTCATAATGAAGGAGAGAGCAGCAGAGGGGGACGACCTGGCTAAGCTGGTGCTGGAGCGCTTCGGGGACAAACCAGACTCTCTGCTGCTGCGCTTCCTCAGAGCTCGCAAGTTTGAGGTTGTCAGAGCCCACGAGCTCATGAAGGGTTAGTCATAGAAAAGACCATCTATAGGTCCATCATTCATTTCATTTATATTGTAGAGAGACAAACTGAGGTATCAAAAGTGATTCGACTCAGTTTCTGCAGACATTTTCCAGTAGCTGCAGTAATTGAGGGTGAGACCTCTTTTGTGCTCCTGGTTTGCATGAGTCCTGCCCATCACTGAGACAGGGAGGCATGTGTTCATTAATTGGGGGCTTTGAGATGCTTCTGAGTTTCCCCTGACAAAGGCCTCCTTTGTGTTCCAAATAGGACAGCAAGTTTACTTTACTTGTGAACTCACAGTGTTCTCCTGGGAACTTCACAGCGCATGTGCTGATTGTGTTGGTCTGAGAGGAGACGAGATTAAAAAGCAGGGTGGTTTGACACTCCTGTGAGAAGACAGACCTGCTTGTGACTTGCTTATTGTTCGTGTGTGTGCGCTCAGGACTTGACATGCTGTCAAACCCCAAAATGAATTTACATTTATCCCAACTGTGACCAACAATCAGCCAACTTTAAAACAAATAGCCCACATATGAGGCTCCCATCACCCTTGACTTTAAATCTAAAGACCAACACTGACTAAATTCACTTGGTCAGGTCCAATCAACTTTGTTTTAATTTAGATTTTTGCTGTCGCTGAATATCTGGTCTTCATAGAGACAGAAGCACAAAGATTCACACACATTTATGAGTACATAGAAGCAGAACCTGAGAGTGTGAGAGGGGAATGTGAACATGAACTCGTGGGGTTAATTGCTTGTGAGTAAAAACACTGAACACACACATGCACACACAAACTCTCTGGGTTAATTGGTTTGTTGGTATGAAGAGGCTCAGAGCAGCACTGTAGACGCACAGTCGTGTCATTGTGTTTGGGACGTCAACAACCTGCACTGATCACTCGTACTGTACACAAAAGGTTTGTGAACCATTAGTGGCTGACAAGAGAATGCAGCTGATCCCTCAGTTCTAATGTGTGTGTGTGTGTGTGTGTGTGTGTGTGTGTGTGTGTGTGTGTGTTAGGTTATGTGCGCTTCAGGAAGGAGTATCCCGAGCTATTTGAGAACCTGACCCCTGAGGCAGTCCGCAGCACCATCGAGGCAGGTTACCCTGTGGTTCTGCCCAGCAGGGACAAATATGGCCGCGTCGTGCTGCTCTTCAACATCGAGAACTGGGACCTGGAGGAGATCACGTTTGATGAGGTAGCTGTGAAGAGAATTCAAAGAGCAAAAGGGAAATAATTCAAAAGTATTTGTTAAGAAAAGGTCTATGTGTGTGTGTGTGTGTGTGTGTTACAGATCTTAAGAGCATACTGTGTGATCCTGGAGAAGCTGCTGGAGAATGAAGAAACCCAGATCAATGGCTTTGTCCTGATTGAGAATTTCAAGGGCTTCACCATGCAGCACGCCTCGGGAATAAAGCCAGCCGAGCTCAAGAAGATGGTGGACATGCTGCAGGTCAGAGCTACAGAAGAGTGTTAGGGTCCGGCATCAGAAAATAGTGAGGAGAAGGATATTTTCATAGCGTCTGCATTATAAGAATAAAGTTGAATTGTTGACAATTAAGTCAACACATAAAGTTGAAATGAAAGTAAAGTCAAAATGTCAAGAACTGGGTGGAAATGTTGAAAATAAGGTCAAAATATCGACAATGAGACTGAAATGCCAAAAATAGAGTCAAGATGATGACAAGACGGGCGATATGTTGAGAATAAAGTCGATACCTTGAGAATAAAGTAAAAAATGTAGAAAATAAAGTCAAAATGTCGACAATGAGGTTGAAATGTTGAGAAATTAAGTCAAAATGTCAAGAAAAGGGTTGAACTGTTGAGGAAAAAGTCTGAAATGTTCAGAATGAGGTTGAAATGTTGAGAATAATGTTAAAATGTAGGAAATGAATTTGAAATGTTAAAAATAAAGTCTAAATGCTGAGATTAAGGTTGAAATGTTGAAAGTTAAGTCAAAATGTTGAAATAAAATAAAAATGTCAAGAATAAAGTCAAAAATGTTGAAAATAAAGACAAAATATTGAGAATAAGGTCAATAAAAAAAATAAAGTTGAAATGTCGAGAATAAAGCTGAAATGCAGAGAATGGCGTTGAAATGCTAAGAAGCTAAAACTGTCAAAACTTAAGTCAAAATGTCGAGAAATTAAGTCAGAATGTTGAGAATCAAGTTAAACATTTTGAAAATAAAATCAAAATGTTGACAATAAAGTCAATTGGTTGAAATGTCAAGAATTAAGTCGACATAAAAACTAAAGAACATTGATGTAGAACATTGAGAATAAAGTCAAAATGTAGAAAATAAAGTTAAAATGGTGAGGTTAAGGTGTGTATGAATGTGGCTATCTCATCCAAGTCTGTGTGGTTTCTCCTTTTGAACAGACAGTTTTCAGCACAATCCCATTTCTGAAGTCCAGTTTCACCAGTTTATCTGCACATGGTATTTTGCAGAGGCAGCCACATGCACTAATGCTAATACTTTGATTTACTCTCAAAGGTTTGACTTCAATCTTTAAATGTCAACTTTATTCTCAACATTTCAACTTTATTTAGGAATGCAATAAAAAAAATCAACCTTATTCCTAATCTTTATTTTATTTATTTCCTTCATGCCTGGCCTTCATACTCTTCCATACAGAACAGATGCAAGAGGAAAAGCTGAGGATGTTTTGATGTGCAACTACAAAACTTTTATTCCAAATCCTTTATGTGCAGGACTCTTTCCCTGCCCGCTTCAAGGCAGTTCACGTCACCCACCAGCCCTGGTACTTCACCACCACATACAACGTGGTCAAACCCTTCATGAAGAGCAAGCTGCTGGAGCGGGTACGGATGGAGAGCTATCAACCCTTTAATCTAAACCACACATTCAGTTTTTGTCCATGTTGCATCAGTCCTCCCCTCTGAATGCTCTTCTTAACTCCCCTCAGGTCTTTGTTCACGGCGACGAGCTCGACAACTACTTCAAAGATTTCGACGCAGACATCCTGCCGGCAGATTTTGATGGGAAAGCCCCTGTCGCAGACTGCCAGGCCATCGCCACCAAGCTTTTCGGCTCTGAAGACACTGCTCTTTGAAACACCAGCCCTCACATCTGAAACCCAGGAGTTAGTGTCCTTATCCTAGATGCTTCTTTTGTGATCAGATCAGGTCTATTCTGAAGCTAGGTTGACATTTTTTATTTTTATCCAGGCAGTTCCTATGAGCAAAAAGAAGTATCTAGAGTTAGGAGCAGAGGATGGTTTGGAAATGAGTTAATATATGGTGATATAAATGGGAAGATAAAGGATGTTTAGATATTACAGAGAGAATAATTGATGGGTAACGTGCACTGATATTCATTGTTACATAACGAGCAGAGGGAAAACAAGAGAGTTGATAATGTGATGATGTTGCTCACATCCAGAATGACTCAGTTTGGTTTGTTCTTTGCCTTAAAAATGAATTTCACAGCATACAGAGCAGCCTCGTGCCTACGATCCTGTCAGTTGAGTGAGAACAGAGGTGTATTACAGTCTCAGGGGTTTAGAAATATACGAAGAGGGAAACTGACGATGGATACGCCTGCATTTGATTATTGTTGAGGAGCCTCCTGATGCAGTGCCATGGAACGAGTCTCAGCAGCCTTGTTTGAGTTGTGACTCTCATATGCCTCCTGTACCACAAAGATCCACTCTGCAAGTTGCATTGGATTGGGAAATTTTTAAATAAATAGTTTTGTGTGTGTGCGTGCCTGTAGTTATATATAAATTGTCATTTGTTCCCCTGTTATTTCAGCAGATGTTTCATAAAGTGAGATCACCAGTTAAACCAGGCTTACTTCATACAGTCTGGTTTACTTTCAAACTCTCACACAACTCGTGCAGTATACAGCAAGTCTCATTTATCCTGTCGTATGCTCAGTACTTCCCAAACACAGGCATTTTCACCAAAAAAAACCCTTCGTGTCGGAGTTTGGCTTTGAAGAAAGCATACACCAATCAAAACCACTGACAGATGGAGTGAAACATTGATGATCTTGGCCAAGTTGTTCAGGGGTAATCTGATCAGATTTCGCCTTTCGGATTGAATCAGATCTTGAAAATGGGTTGTTCAAAAGAAGAAAAGGATTCTGAAATTATACTAGATCATGTAACTTGTCTTGTTTTAATCTGGATCAAATATTTAGGATGTGTTGTTCAAACTTTGTATATCGGTGCAACCTTTGATCCCAAAAATTAGAGTTATTCTGATCACAGCAGAGGGCTAAATTCAGGGTGGATTTCAGGAACAAAATGTAATTAAAACCTTTAAATTGGTCAAATATATATACATTCATTTATATTTTATACAGTTACTGTTATAAAGTGGATATTAAGCTAATTATTGAGCCGGTGGTTCCCAACTTAGTCATTAATTCAAGGTCCACACAGCATCATACTTGTGTTTAGTCATTTCATTTAGCTAGTTTGCTGTCTCTGTTAACAGCATTTCAGAGGAAAGCTTGTGGTGTAATTTAACTGTACTGCCAAATAAAGTGTGTTTTCTACAAACTTGACACATTCACAGGTCACCTGCGGTCCATTTAGAATGGACCCGTGATCCACTTTTGGACCGCTACCCGTTAAGCCTTTCTGTACGGTACAGTTAAAAAAAGAATAGGATGCTGTCCCCATAAAATAATCCCCCAAAAGTAGCTGTCAAAATCAAACAAAAACTATGATCTCAAAAATCTGTTTTGTTTTATTTGGCAGCACCTAATGGCAACAAGTGGTAATTGCAGTGTCTTCAATGGCAGACTGCCTACATTGTGATATGAAGTCCCATTTAGTGATCTTGGAAAGTCTGTATGTGGATCAGGGTGATCCAGTCCAGTGCTGCTTTGAAAAACTGCAACAAAAGCAACATGGATTAGCTGATCCTGGACAGCAATTTTTTTTTAATGACTGGGCCCTTGTTCCAGTGGGATGCTCCAATGAGCATCCTTTGGTCCTGGTATTCACGTGGATGCCACTTGACACACACCACCACCCAAACACTATTGCAGTCCAAGAGCCCCCCCTTATGGCAGTGGGACCTTCAGCAGGACAAGCAGTCAGATCAGTGGGATCTGTATTTATCACAGCCGTGTTACAGGCTGGTGAGATGTTGTTAAATTGGAGTGGAGGAGTCAAAAGATTGAATTCAGATTTCAGCACTTGTATCCAGCAGTTGGGGGTTTAAACACATCTAAACTATTAACTAAAAATTGATACTGTATGAATGCTCAAAACACACACACCCTTACTTTGCTGTGGTCATGTCTGATACCTAGCAGGAAATGTCTGCTGTTAGCAAACCCTTCATTTGCCTATTTACCATCTGTTTATGTAAACACTTTAGCTCTGCCTGTGTATTTCCTACTTGGTGCATGTCTACAAACTGTAAGACAGTCCTGCGATAGTGAGATGAATGAAAATAATGCTAAGTGGTCTTAATTGACTGACCAAAAATGTGAACAACAAACTGCGGGTAGCTTAAAATCGGTCCATGGGCCACAACTGGCCCCTCAGCCGGACTTCGGACACACCCGTTCCACAACATTTGGGCTCAAGAGGTTTTCTTAAATCAACCTGTCAAGAAAAGAAAAAAGGAAACATTTTTTCTTTTGAGAAAATAATTTATTTTGGAACACAATAACCATATTTCCTCGTATAAGTAGGTCACACACACCACTGGTTTTCTTCAACAAAAACACCCAGTGATCAATGTCAGAGTACATCATGTTGTGTGACTATGTGTGCCCCTTCTTGTGTGTCCCTTAACCGTCTTTAAGGATCAAAATGTCTGTAAACATTAAATTAAAGCTGTTTAATGTAGATTAATTCACTGTGGGCTCTCATCCACTTGTTTGTGCTGATAAAATACTTTTGGAAAAACAACACTGAGAAACGTTCATCCCAATCCAAGGTGTATCTTTTTCTTTGACATTTAAAGTCACTTGAAATTTGTATAATTGAATTCTTAGGTTTCCAATTAGCCCACAACCTCAAAAGAAACGAGATGCTTGAATCACTGGGGTTAGGTTAAATACACAGGAGCACATTCTCATATCAACACAGTAAAACAACATTTCAGATCCCACACTCCATGAAGAAAATTATCTTAATGTATATGACGTTTTGGTCTAATACACTTTGACACTGCTTCCTGTCACATTAAAAAGATAAAGAGAATCCCTCCTGGTTGGTTATTGCCTTTATTTTTTAAAACCTGTTCCCTCAAATATTTTAATATACACTATCTTTATATATTTCTTTAGCTTTTCCATTGTTAAAGTGAAGAAGTTTTGGTTTTTGTCAATCAGAGGTGGTGATATGACACAGGTACAGCATGTGTACTCATCAACACTCACGCTCTGATGCATTTGCACAAGCAAATAACAAAAGAAATAACAATACAAAGTACAAAAAAATACCCCAAATAACAGACTAGAAAAAAATACATCCAAATAATACATCCAAACCTGCATTTTTGTGCAAAGTTGGGGTAGAGGCAAAAATCTTAAAAAGAACACAAATGGCTCTTACTGCAGATACTGGGTTGTGCTGGTGTCATTAATATTCATCAGATTTTTTTTCTTACGAACCAGAATAAATCCAAACCACAGCTGATTTTGTTGAAATGAGAGCTGTGGACAGAGTGAACCATGAACCATGAATATAATCTCGCTGCAGGTGAATGAGAGGATGTCTGCAGTTGTAGTTTGGTCTCCTTGACAACAGATGGCGACAGTGATCTGTGGTTTGAACGCTGCAGGATGACTGCAAAGAAAGAAGGCGGCGGCTCTGACAGACATGTCTACGCTTTTCAGTTAGGGATGCACCAAACCAAACACCAAACACCTTATGAAGTGGATAAAGAATCAGCCGTGATGTCACTGACCCACATTTAATACAGTTTTGTTGTCAGTGTCATTGTGAAATTTTGTATTGCCACTTTCAGTGTCATTAATTCAGTCATGGCAGGCTGCTGACTTACTGCCACCACAATCCCTGCTCTCATTTTATCTTACAGTACATAGAAATGATCAAGTTACACACAGATTTTAAAAGAGGGCACTGGTATTGGACTGGTGCTTGGTATTGGCAGATACCCTGAGCTGAGAGGGATAAAATTGTATCGGTGAATCCCTGTTTTCAATCTGAGCCGAGCCAGCATGAGTGAGATTAATACCTGGATTTCATACTATTTGCACAGAATAATCTCCACAAAAGGAGGTCAAATTTAAGCCAATTATATCTCAAAAACCAATGGATCCCTGTGAATCGTGGCAGTGAAACTGTCCTTGAGCCAAAGAACAACCCATTTAATTTCAGTGGTGATGAGAATCACAATTACAGTACTATATAACTCAAACTGCTATTTCCAATACAAATAACGCTCAGGGTAATTATTCTATAATTGCTATAGAGCATAGTGCAGGGATGTTGTTTATTTGGGTCCCTTGTTATTGACCCAGTGGGACTTCCCCACTGGATTTTGGATTATTGTAGAAAATAAGATCTACGGCAAACAAATGTTTGTGGCAAACAAACATTTATGACACTAACACATCTTGTTCTGTGTGATATTCTTCACAAATGAACGGCACTTTTATGATTTTTGAAGCATGAATGCAGTCGCCACAGGCAAAAAGCTGACATTAGGCTATAAAGGAACCACACCATTGTCCCATGACTGGATGTCGCCACCACAACAAGGCTTTAAAGCCGTGGTCAGCATGATGTTGTTCTCTAGTCTTAACCACTTCTTGGCAACTGCCTTTTTTTAAGACACATAAAGGTTTCAAAATTTTACGAGTAACGTATTTACTGACGTATTTTAGGTTGTAGAAAAAAACATGAATGTGTCTTAAGCTTGCCACAAAGCTTATTTCAGGTATCTAACCAAAACACCCATTGACTTTGAGACGAGGGAACTGGGAGTCCTAAAATGCTAACTCATTTCTGAGATTTAAGGCTCCTGCAGCACCGTATTACTTTCAAATACCATCAAACCCAGGTTTTGTTACACACAAAGCTTCGGCCTAAACAGCTTCACATGATGCTTTGCTGTCCATCACTGCGTCCCGCTTCATCATTTCAAACCACCCATCTGTCTCATCACAGTGTTCAGATTACTTGGCTGGAAATGCCTTGGAAGAACCTTCCTAAGCCCTTACAACAAAGTTCACAACTAGCTTTAGTTAGATTCAGGTTTTGAAAAGTCCACAGGTCCCATTATTGCAGTATGATATCATCAAGACACGTCTCACATAGACTTTAACAGCTTTAACGCCCAGCCCAGTCAGAAAATAAGAAAAGCTTTTCCAATGTAGTCTTCGCAACAGCAATATTCCCTTGCATTAGAATCTGTCTCTTCTTTCGTGCATGCAGTCTTCTCCATCTAATTACACAATATAACAATCACCAGCATGATTACTAGTAGTACAACAACCCATTAAAATAATTAACATTTGGTTTAGCGTTGGTATCCTCAGCCCTCCTACTCATCACACCTCACAGCTCAGATTGTTCAAAAGAAAACTCTAACAAGACCATATTGACCAATCAGTCAGCTGCATCTTCAAAATCTGACACCAAGGAATCATTTGCTGGAAAATTATACTTAGATGTTTGCACCAAATGAGGTGTTTAGAGGGTGGGGAGCTAGTGTCTGTGCAGTAAGAAAAGGATATCAAAGTCTTGGCTGGACCTGCAGCTGATCGAAGGCAGATGAAAGAGTAAGAGGGCTCAAAGACAACAGACAACACAGGGAACATTTGAGTCATCTAACTTTTGGTTATCATCCTCGCTCCCTCCAGTTCATCCTCTCGGTCACAAGGAGAGCTAAACCATCAATTATCTCCATACCTGCACTTTGACTAATGAAGAGGGAAAAAAGAAAGAAAAAAAAAAAGATTGTGCCAAACAGGGTGTAAAGTGCACTGAATCAAAGTGATAAAATGCGACCGTGGGAATGTGCACGGATCCCCTCTGAGGCTGATCCCTGGTCATGTCTGGTAAGCACTGAAGTGTCAAACGCAAGTGCCAAGAGGATGTTATCAGCTGGAAATAATGTGTAAAATCCCACCGTAATACTTAATTTTTCTACTGTACATTTTCTACAAACAACAGAGTGACGATTCACCCAAAAGAACAGACATTATAAGGGCCGACAGACCATGAACAAAGAATCCGGATCACACCTACCAAACACAAAGATCACATGCTCTGTCACGGGTCTTTAACTCTCGGTCTACACAGGCGCGCACAAACACACACACTACATCTGTGAGTTACATACATACATACTACAAAGACGCTGTGTTGGTTAAGACAGCAGACTAGGCTATATGGCCTTGGCGGTGATAAGCAGTGAGCTTCATACAGGTGCAACAAATGGGCACCGACTGCAGCACAGTCCTTGATTACTGTAATAGGAGGCTTCTTGTGTGCTTGGACTACTCTAAAGTGGTGCTCTCACTTTCCTTTTAACGCCAGCTTGACTTCATCTCTCCTCATATTTGGTCAACGCCTCCATGAGCCAAGGATCATTGTTGTGTACATGAAGAGAAACAAAATGTTCCTGCTCTGAATTCAAAGTCTCCGCAACGGAAAAAGAGCACAAAGGCAGTTAGTTGTTTTTGTTCCTTCACATACTGTAAGGTGATTGTGATTACAAAGGGGAACTGTGGTGAAGGCGAGACGTGTTTGATCAGGATGTGTGGGTCGGGAGAGGTGAGTAGCACCAGAGGAGAAGGCAGAGAAGAGAGAGCAGTTTAAGGTTAAATTCAGGTGTCTCCTCTGTGCTGGGGCAGTGGTGTTGGAGAGGGTGAGAGGTGGGAGGGTGAGGGAGAAAGAGTGAGAGAGACACAGAAGTCAGAGGTTTACGCTTTCTCCTCAGCGCAGGAGCTCTCACTCAGGTGGCCACTTTGGCACGGCGGTTTCTGTTTCTCCCACTGGCACATGGCGTTGGCATAACCCACAATCACTTTGTCCATCCAGGTGAGGGGCTGGGGGAAGAGCACCGCACCCTCGAAGAAGCCCAGGTGGCCTCCGTGTAGAGTCAGGGAAAAGATCACATTCGGCTTCTTTGCTGGAGGATGACACAGAAACACAGTAATTAGGTTCCTGTCCTCTGCACGGAGTGTAATCATCAGTGCCTGGAAACCATCACTGGACACATGTCCACATATGGGCTTGCCAGGGATTATCATATGCCAGTTAGTGCCAGATAGTGAGGGTGTGTTTGCATGGTCAAACAGATAAGAGCATGACTCAACTTCCGGAAGGTGTGTTTAAGCTAACACTACCACAGCTGGAAGTTTGAGCCAATCAATAAGTGGCCACAGGCAAGACACATGAGGCACAAACAAGGTTATTCAATTATTTGGCTGAGCAGTAGACGGCACTGAGAATGACAAAACCAAAAACAAACAAAAAATAATATTATTAGGTTGATAAACACAGCATGTAAAAGATTATGTCAGTGGCAGATGAATAGGATATCAAGTGTCATGTGTCACAGGTCTAGATGACTCTTAGAGGTCTGAGCCTATATCGTATCACATATGCAGACGTCTCGGGGTCCTTGAACAAAGGAGATGTAATTCCCCCTCTTAGTATTATATTTCTCCACCAGTACATGACTAACAATTCTTCACTTGCTAATGTGTAGCTCATCAGTTATCATTTGTAGAGGCATTATGGAGTGTCAGAGAAAAGGAAAGAAAACTTTACGAGCACTGAGATGCGTAAAGTCATAGAGCTGTACACAAGAGCTGTGTCTGTTCAAGTGACAGCAGCTGGCAGCTGGAGCTCAACAGGTAACATGGTTGGAGAGAAAAGTAAACAAACCTGCCTGTAGCTCACAGCTCATAGACAGTGCATTGTTAGCAGTGACATTCAAGAGTGAGGATCACAAACAGCATCTGAACGGATCGAAGTGACATTTACAGCTAAGTTGAAATGCGGGTGCTTAATGCGCTGCAGCTAGCGAGGCAATCAGCTACATATCTAGCTTGATAACTGACATCAGCAGTGCAATTTTCACTGGTGAGCACTTGTTTGGTCGCTCGTTTAACAAGCTGGGATGAAGGACGAAACGTGTGTTTATATTTGCAAGTTAGTGAGATAAAAAATAAGGTTTAGCTGGAAAGCTAATGTGTGTTGTTGTTGTTTAGAGTTTGGGGCTCTTGTGTTTCAGGCTGCTGATATATAGAAATAGCCAAAATGCTCCTAAATAGGCATCAGATTTACACCTGTTCTGAGCAAGAAGCAGGCTTAAACCTTGATGGTGCACCCACTGTATTATTAGGTTGGTATTAGGATGCCAAGTCACGACAGACTTAGCCTAAAGGTATATTATGCAGGACTGTCAGTTACTGTTTGTTAACACGCTCGCCAGCAATAGTGGAGGTAAAAGCAACCCCAGATTCACTCTCGTTTGGCATTTCGTCTTGCTGTGCCTCTTGGATGCCTGCTGCTAACAGTCTGGCACCTTATTTTGAAATCCTGAGTTCACCTGAGCGCTGTGTTGGTACACACCCATAAGCATCCCAAACACAGAAAATACAAAAATACAGGCAGAGGGCAGAGTCTCTGCAGAAAAACAAACCACCACACATTTTCTACTGGGTCATAAGTGATGGTTGAGATGGATTGCTTAAGTCTATACATTGTTTTTAAGGAAAATCCTGAATAGTGTACCTTTAATAGCAGGTGTAAGCCCTGTTGGTGCAACTGTCCCCTGATGCATTACTGACTGAAAAAAACACTACTTCTCTATTAAATAAAAAAAAAACTGTAAATGTTTTCCAACAGTTAGGATCTGAACAGTGAAAACAGTTTTTTCGCTGTATAGGGTACAGATATCTGAGATAGGTTTGTCTTGACTGACAGGTCTCTCAGGCTGTCACACTCGGATTCCACAATATGGCCAGAAGTATGTGAACACACCTGTTCATGCCTCTGTGTGAAAAGCAAGCCAATATGGAAATGCTTTTTTTCAGGTTTGCTGAGGAAGAACTTGATTAGCTTGCAAAGAGCCCTGACCCTCAACTCCATAAAACTATTTTTAGGGCGAACTGGAGCACAGATATGCTGTGTCACCCAACATCATCTCTAACACTCTTGTGGCTGACTGGGAGAAAATCACTGCATCCAAAATGCTGCTGAGAGCCTCCCAGAAGGGTGAAGGCGAGTGATGGCTGGAACAAGATGTTCAACATTCATATATGGGTGTAATAATCAGGTGTACACATATTTTTGACCATGTAATGTAAGCATTAACAACGGACTAGGACAGGACTGAGGGCTACACCTACACACCGGATTTTAAAATGCTCCTTTAGACACCTATGGTTGTTGACTGACTCAACAGCTGTGTTTTTCCACTGTCTATAAATATGGCAAAACGCAGGGAATCATACTGATCTTATTTGATTCACAACAAATAAACCCTGAACTCAAAGTAGGTCACCTCCATCACGCTGCAGACGAACCATTAATCTCTCTCTGATCGCTGTATAAACCTACGCAGAGTGTTGCTGCTCTGGACGACCACGCAGAGTTGTCTCCCTGAAAAGGATTGGCCTGGATCTCTTTATTCTTCTGCTCTTATCTGGGTTAGTGGGGTAGCCTGATGCGGTTGACTTGTGATTAAGATCCCGCAGGGCTTTCACCACTGTGCACTCTTCATGACAGCTGCTGGGAGTGCTCGTCGGGACCCGGAGCCACCACCTCACCAGGCACTGAGTGACAGGTGTGAACAGAACGGGCTGGAGAACGGCTCGTACTAAAAAAAGACGTTTAAACTTTAAGGACAAACCCATGGGCATGTTACTGTGCAAAATTATTGTTTTAAGCTTCTCGTCTGTAACACTGAATAAAACCTGTGCCGCAGTCATACTTGTTAAACGTTATCTAGTGTTGTACGACGGCCACATTCAATATATTAAAGCAATGAAGAAACAACACATGACCTGACCAAATAGTAAGCCGTAAACTCCTATCAGCTAACATATTTAATCCAAGCTAATTACCGCACCAACACAGCGAGTATATTTCTGTTGAGTCCCTTGTGTCTGAGTCACTGTATCACATTTTAGGGCAAAGGGCAGCTGATCCTCATTTCAGTAAGTGCTGCTCTCTAGAGACATGTGAAGGATAGAGTCACATATAATTCCAGTCAGGACTCATCCACCCACTCAACTACACACACACACACCCTTAAATGAGGGGGTTTCTTTTTCCAAAATAGTGCAAGTGGTCAGTCAGTTTAAATATAGCACAGGCTGAGGAGAGGCAAAGTGTAGACTGCCTCTTCTTGTTTATAAAATGAGGCTCAAACACTGTGCACAGTCTAATCAGGGGTAAAATCTTTGGTGTTTAGAACCTGTGGAGGAGTTAAACTGACTTTAAACAAACAGACGGAGGGACATAGAGCTGTAAGGGTGAAGGAGTGTTGCAGCTGCTGTAACACACCGAAAGACATTACTCATGGACCTGACCTCTGTGCCACACCCCGTCCTGTTCAAGGTGCGGAGCCAACTCATCAGAAGTTCTTTTGAGATTGCAGACATGTTTTCTGAAAACTAAATCAGGGGTGTCAACTGCAGCTATTAGTCAAAGAGGATAAGCCTGTATTTAAAAACCAGTTGAGTCAATAGAGGATCAACTGTAAATATGACCTGCCTGCAGGTCCCTGGCAAACAAATGTACAGAGCTACATTGTGCCTGGTTAAAAACAGACATTATTTTGCATAATGTCGGAGTAATCATTTTTCAGATTGCCAGTGTTTATTGAAATCAAATTGTAAAAATCAGATTCTGGTGTACTGCTAAGTAGGGTTTTTACATACAAGGAATTTACTTTGGTGTATTGGTGCATAACAAACACAGTAAGAGAAAAGTCCAGAAACATAAACATAGAATAGAAAATTTACAATAGAAATTTGAGAATATACTAATGAACAAGCTCAAATTCACAATAGCTGCAACCACATACACAACCTCACCAACACTTGTCACTAGTCCAATGATACCACCCTACCACAGCCAGTTTAGAAGTTATGAAAGGGGACTTGGCAAAACGCACACCATCACACACACACATGACCTCCATGCCAAATTTAATTCTCCTAGGGCAAAAACTGTTGCCACCAAAGGGTGGGGGCCGACAACCACCTGCTGCTGGTCGCAGCTAAAAATATGCACCAAATATCTGCTTTACAATGAAAGAGCTGAACAGTTTTAGTACAGAAGGGGAGTTCAGTGCAGAAATGTGCCAAAGTTCACAGATCAAAAGGTTCGTTTATGTCACATACTGACAGATGTAAAGGTGTTAATAGTGTTGTGACAACAAGAGTCAGTGTGGGTTCATTTTTAGTGTGAAATTATGTTCAACTTTTTTCGTTTGTTATAACTTCAGTAATTCGGAGCTGCAGCCTGTTCTCCCTTTTATCACATGTTATATGTGGAAGCGCACTCTGAGCTTTTCCTACTGCCAAAAGACGACCAAGTTTACTCTGAACTGCCACAGGAGAGAGAACTACTTTTTGTTTAGCTGAAATCTTTTCAAAACTAATATGGATATAGGCAATTTTATCCTTGTTTTAAACTAAGACCCATATTGAGCTGTGTCACTAAGGGTGCTTTCAGACCCAGAGTTAGCTTGCTTTGGTCCGAATCAGGGACTAATTAGTTGTTGATAGAGTTGGTTCATGTTCTCACAGCAGCATTGACAAGCAGACCAGATAAAATGTCTTGTGTGAGAAAGCTGCTCTTGATTGGTCCGAATTTCCATGTGGGAAAATCCAGAAAGTCAATAAAACACTGAAGAAGAGTACACTTGCAAGATAAATGTGACACTTTCTAATGTCACAATGGAGGGACAACTACGCAGGTTGAT
>JAPZEB010000001.1:35391718-35415469 GCA_029783705.1 Chaetodon striatus
TGCACACCTGAGTGTGATTGCTGTGTTCACACCTGCCCAAATGAACTGCACTGAGGGGGCAAACGAACTTGAGTTTGTTGAACTGAACCAATCGGAGCAGGTGTGAAAGCACCCTGAGAGTCACTAGTTTGACTATGGGATCTGTTGCAGCTACAGCATGGCAATGGCAAACCCATCGTCTCACTAGCTGTTTGTGCCTATCATTGAAATGTGAGCAGTATCACATCAAATATGCAAAAATTAAGTGTTTATGTTAACATGTAAATGGCCTATATGAGTGCAGTTTCTGGTTGCTACGGTGAGCGCAGTTAAAATAGCTGTTTTTTTAACACCAGGGTTTAGTACTGCTGCTGTTGCTATGACGCATGCTGTTAGTTACCTGCTAATGTGCGAGGGATGGTGAGCAGTGAGTCATGAACCAGAGGATCATCTGCAGAGTTCACTAGCAGCAGTGGCACATTTACCTGCAAAATAAACAACACAAATCCATTCAGCAAACAAGAGAAAACACACAAAAGAGAAACAACAAGATGAGACGATGATGGGTGTATGCAAGCAGTTCTTACATTGTGAATATAATGTACACAACTCTCCTTCTCATAGTACTCTTTCAGAGAGCTGTGGCCGTGGAATTTTCTGTTAAAACCCAAAAACAGGAAGTGTCATAAAATAATCCCAGGTAACAAACACATCACAGATATTTCTTACTCTCAGGGGAATAACTCTACTGTAAAATAAAATTTAAAAAAACAAGCACAGCTCTGTAATCTACAACATGAAAACAACACAGAGCTTTGACTTTCACTGGAAGCAATCTAAAACTATTTCTTTCTCCACATACCTCATGATGCTGTCGTCGATCTGCATGAGGGACGTCGCTGTGTACAGCCGACCAAGATCTAGATCTATCCTTTTAATTGGGCTTCCCCCAAACAGACTGTGCCTGTAATATGAAAAAGTACATTGATACATACACCCACACAAACATTATTCATAAAACATGTTGAAATCAATGACTGCTCAGCGTGCAGTAAATTACTCCACCACTAGTGCAATGCAGTAAGAGGCTGCATTAAAATTACTGGGGTATGGAGGGGGCTGAACCATGCGTTTAACTTGTTTTTTTTTTTTTAAATCCTCCTTAATGTTTATTAATATTTTATTTTGACCTTTCTTCAACTTAGAAAAAAACTGCAATAGACTGACCAATATCTCTAATAAATATGACAGGTTTAAGGTTCTGTATGCGACATTCAGAGCATCAATACAACACCCAACCACTATTTGCTATGTAAAGATACAGTGGCGCAATGGCATCCTGAGTGAAGTCATGCTCCCTCTGTGTGTGTTGTAATCCAAGCTTCTCTTTTCTTTGTTGTGGTAAGCCAGTCCAGTCGTGCATGTGTGTGTATGTGAGTCCCTGTTTGTGTGTCCCATTGGCTAACTAATCACTGCCACGCTGCACTCAGACGACAGTTGCTACTAATATCTGGATGGCATCCTTGCTGGACACAGTGCCCAACCTCTGATTTCCCCCAGGTAACACTGTCAGGACTCTTACCATTGTTAGCTCTGTTTATAGAGTAAGCACTGCTCGCTGCTAGCCACCTCCACGTAGAGAGCCATGTGCAAACAATTCTGCTCTAGACTCTGAATGTTAGATATGCTCTGAATGTTGCATACAGCGTCTTTCAGATGGTGCACGCTTTGTAAACTTAACCTGAACATTAAACCTTGATATGTACCAGTATAACACTTACATAATCCTCTAAGTATTCTCACCCTCTCTCTTTCTCATAATTTTCATACAGCCCCTTACTTTTAGGTGCAACACTTATTAAGCCTAAGCAATATTCTCTTAGAGCAGGACTAAAGTAACTGTCTCAATCTGCTATCCATGGTCTGCCTCTACTGTCCTACACAATCTCAAAATGAGTGTCACTGCAAACTCTTTTCTGTATATATGAGGTGAGACAGTTTAATATTGAAGCTCTGGGAATGTTTGAAGAACTGACAAACCATGTTGTCTGTTATGTAACTAAAGGTGTGAAGTTAGAGTACTGTTTTTTGGCAAACTCCAACAAACAACATGTGGATAGAACTTTACAGTAATGAAAAAACTATAGGGGAAACTAAAACTTGCACTGCATCATGTGCAGGATCAAAAGCGATACCTGTGTGAGAGGATGATTTTCTTCATGTTGTCGGCCATGAGAAAATTATAGAAGCGTCTGAACTGGTCCCACTGTAGGAATGTTTCCTGTGCCCTGAGAGAAAAAGATAAACACACAGGAAGTTAGCTTTGTGCAGCCTGTCTGCATTCCAACAACACACTAAATGTCCTGTGTAATCCTCTGGACAAAGACTCACGCTGGTGGAGAGCAGCAATGGTGTCAGGCATTAACATGCAGCTCACTGACAGAGACAGACTAAACCAACACAACAACCAAAGATACTTAACAAATAACTGACCATTAGATACAAAGTTTTTTTTTGCTTTTTGGCATCTCAGTGCCTTTCAAAGTAGATTACATCTATAAAAATAATTCACAGTATGATTTTAAATTTGGAAAAGAGGTAGAGCTACAGCTCTAAAGAGACGCAGGGAAAAAACTGCATCCAATTTCACAAAAGGCCAGTCTCTACAACACACATCCTTCTCCACTGCCTTCATCCAAACTTTAACAGACCCAGCCTGTCATCTCTGCCAACAGACGCTGGCTGCATCTAAAGCACAGAAGGTGTGGCTCGGTCCAACATGAGCACAGGCGACAGAGTCTGCTCTACACCCACATGTACTGCTGGTGTAGAAACACCACCTTAATACATTTGTTTGTCCTGCCTGATGCAAAAATGTCAGACTATGTGCACAAAATGTTTATTCTAAACATGTTGTCAGACAGCTGGTTCAGCTAACTGCATTTTACTGGCAGACACTTCTGCTCTTTGTGCCCCTCTGATCAAATGAAAGGGATTTAAACAAAGACGCGTATTATAGAAATAAACAGCCCGAACACACACAAGCCAGCCACACTGCAAAGTTAAAGCAAACTGTGGAAAAATGAGTGGATGAACCATGACTGAGCAGAAACAAACACTTTGAGAATGGCCCTCGGGACAAAGTTTTAAGGCATGTCTGTCTTGTTGCTTGTGTATAAATAAATAAAAATTCAAAATGAATTTTTTTTGCCAAAGAGTGGTATCTATTCATTCATTTTCTATAACCGCTTATCCTGTTAGGGTTCATGGGGGGCTGGAGCCTATCCCAGCTGACATTAGAGGCAGGATACACACTGGACAGGTCGGCAGACTATCACAGGGCCGCTAGCTATCAATTAAGACAAAAACAAACCAAATCATTGTGACATTGCCCTAACAAAAAACAATCGCTGAGACAGAAAAATGGCAATTTATTTCAACTGCAGTGATATGTGAAATCAGCAAATTTGTTTATTTCTGTTGTTATTTTCGGCCGTAACTGTAACATTTAAAGATATTTAGTTAGACATTATGGTCCAACCTGTCTGACATTTGTGATGTGGTCATTTTATGTACTGCGTTGCTTTGCTAGCATCTTTGATAAACCAGATCAGCAGCCTGGTCAGTCCTTTGTTTGGGTCTCAGTACCTGCGGTCTGAGTTTTTATGTGTGATATTCTATGTCATTTAAACCTGAATGAGCGGTACTCCTCAAGACCAATGCATTTCCTGCACTCTGGAATCTCTGGATGCTATATTTTTGTCAGATGTTATTGGATTGCCACGGAAATCTAAATCTGGACTGCTTGGACTGCTTGAGGCCTAGGCCTACCCAGAATCCACCTGCTGGAGTAGGGCACCTAAGGGGACAGAACAGCAGTCTGCCAGCCTCCAACCTTCTGCCCTGCTCAGCCTGCTAGCTTCCAACCTTTGGCTGGGTCTGTTAGTCTCCAGCTTTCCGACCTGCATGCCAATGTTCAGGCTACAGCCCTACCTGCCAGTCTCCTGCTATCAGCCCTGCCTGCTAGCTTCAAGATCTACGGGCATGGAAGTTAAACAATGTACTGCTGTGGACGGGGGTCGCAGCAAAACATATTTTAGCCACCTACGAATCATCATCAGTTTCACTGTCCACTGTATTTGGAATATTTTCTTCGCTTTACCTTACACAGTAACCAATCAAGGCAGCAGCAAACCAGCATCACTCATGTTCTGCAAGGTAAAATTACTGTTTTTGTCAATGGAGTCTGGTGGCTTTGAGATAACGGCTTCAGTTCTCCATCAGAAAAGGCTGTTTGACCACAAGGTAAAGCAGAGAAAATACTTCAGGTATAGCATACACTTAAACTGCTATTTATTTTTTAGGTGGGTATTTTTTTAGGTGTCAAAACGCACCAATTAAAGCAGCATCACTTCATTTTATGCACATGACATGGGGTTGCTCAACCTGGAAGTTACTGTAAGCAAACACTGTGATATGGTCTATAGTAAACAGACTAGCTGATGGATTAAACAGCTGACAATAGATGCTTAGTAGACTTTAAACTCAACAAGTGATTATATAAAGCAAGCACTCATCATTTTGTAGCATTATGCTGAGCTTCATTTATATTTAGAAACGTGTGAACATCAAGTGCCAGTGTTATGAAGGGGCTTTGATGATACAACGCATTTTAATTAAGAGATGAGAGGATGACGACCCACCTGAGAGCGCTGTACCCCTGACAGACGCTGACACAACACAGCACTCGCTCCTGGTTCGTCCTGTTCTCGCCCAGGAACTTACAAACAATGTTTCAACCCAGGCTGAAACCCACCACGATCAGCTGTGTCTGAGGGTACGTCCGCTTAATGTAGCCGACCATGGCTGCAAACTCCCATGTGCACCCTGTGAGGGAAACAGTGCTGGAGTTACCAATCAATACATAACACCTCTGTAGGACGGGGTGTTTTTTTCCTCGGCTAAGCAGTTCCAGCTGAAGGTGCCTTTGGCTCAGGGCATTAAATTCGTGTCTCTATCATACTCTTAAAATAAGCTCAGGTCTTAAATTTCTTTTTTATCTATTATTCTTGGAGCTTTAGGTTCTCCCACCAGCTCTTATAGCCTTTTAGCTTTTACCTTGACATGATTTATAAAGATTTGCCTACACTAAATACCTTAAAATATCTTTAACTAAATCAGATTACACCCAAATGAACTTAAGGAGCTACCAAAGGATATTTTGTGAACTGCTTTGAACTTATATTGCAGTTGCTTTCACTGCAATGAGAATGGCTTCTGGTCAGAGCTTCTTAAGCCTCAACCTCAAAGCAGACAATTGGATAAGAGCAGCAGACTGAGCCAAAGATGATGATGCAGTATTTCTGATCATCAGACCAAATCAAATCCTGTTTATCATCTTCAAAAACTGGGTTGTCATTCCTAGCTATTCTGATTATGAAAAGGTGATTCAGAGGTGACAGGAGAGTGAAACTAGAGTCCGCTCCTTGGCCTCACCATAGGTAAACATGCGTGGAGAGGTGAGCTCAATGTTGGGAAGAGCTCCCAGGTGGTTCAGCACGGCACAGCGATAACCTTGCTTCTGGGCATAATCCACAAACGTCCGGATATAATGCTTCTCACTATGGTTACCGATACCGGGGCATATCACCATGGTGATGTCATCTGGTGAAACAGGCAGAAGGATCAAGAAGATATTAGCAGAGAGTTTGTCACTCTCCTGAACAACACGTCATCAGATTAAAAGCAGCAAGGCAAAGCAGAGCAGTTGATTTAAAATAAAGGACAAGGCCTTTTGTCCGTCATATATAGCTTTAGCAAAACAAAGCAGAAATAGCAATGCATTTATTTAGGATTCAAGTGTCATGTGAGTCTTAAGCTTTCAGAGAGGATCACAAGACCAAAGTTAAGAGGGTGGGGTCAGGGTTCAGCTGAGATATTCGAAGAAAGGAATCCATCTTTAAAACTGTCCTCACACAACTGCATTACAAACCTGTTGTGTCTCATTTAAACATCAATCACTTAAAGTCAAGACGAATTGAAAAATGCCTTTTAAACCCTTTTATATCATATCCCCCAACACAAAAAAAGAATTTCTGCTAGCTAGAATTTATTCATTGAGGGGCAACTGTGACAGCTCCAGATTATGTGCAAGGCATTTTACAGTGGACTGCTTTAGCAACTAACATTAACACAACATAGAGCGTACTACGGACTTAATTTGTCTCTCCCTGATGGATACTAATATGCTGTTGGCATTACAGTCTCAAGGCCTCACTGTTATGACAAGGTCAAACCTGTTTTCATTTCAAAACCAATGTAGCTGAGGTCTGTAGCCAGGCCCTAAGGAACGCTGCTTAGCCTTGCAGCAAAATTTTCCCCGTGGCCACTCACAGTACTGCAGTGAAAAATCCCCTGCCCCTCAAAAAGCATTTTGCTCATAGACCAACCTTAAAGAGAGATGTCTTTAAAACTGCTGACAGGACACTTTTAACTTCAAACAAGGTCAATTATGGCTCTTTCTATTTTGAATTTTTGTCCCATGGAGGTTTAATATTTGTAAGACTTTCCTCAAGCCGAGAAAAGCATTGTGAAAATCAGTGAAGTCATTACAATATAAAGTCTATGAGCTGAGTGGTAACTCACTGGTGAGGCCAGCGGTAGAGACACTATTGCGTATATTTAATGGGCCACATACCATGGAAGTAAACCCAGAAGCTAGAAACTTTTTCTGACGTATGCGCCAAGCGAGCGCATTCCATCGCGATGTACAGACGCCATCTTGGGATCCTGTATCTGGGTTTTATTACACATTCAGCTGTAGCTCTGCTTAACTCTAAACCTGCCTACTTTTAGTGGTCAAATCAAATGCTAAGAATTTGATTCAAGTCCTTCTTGTAACTGTACACGGATGAAATATTCAGTTTCACCGGAAAATACGTCACAGTACAGGCGCTGAGGATGCTCTTACTTCCATTCCAGTAGGTCTTTATGAGTCATTTGATTTTCTGTAGACTGAACTGGAAAACTTTTTTTAAAGATCGATATAATACCTCTAGTAAATTTATGTCAGCTATCTGTTTTCAACGTCTTAACTTTATTCACGTAGCCCAAGTCGCAGGACACCCTCTATCACTGACCATCAAATTGGACAATTAAAAACTCAACAAAATGTGAGAACCCTTAGGAAGATCAGCAGAGGATGGATCCTTCCTCCAGGACAGGTTACAGAAAAGCAGCTGTAGATTTACAATGAACGACTAACAAATTAAAAATATGACACTTCTATGTTTGGCATGGCTGTAAGGAGCCTATTTGCTATCATCTAATATGTATCATCCAAAAAGCAACAACCAACAAAACCACAATGTGGGTAAATAAAAACTAGATCTTGATAAAATACATCACCTCCTGTTCGATGGTCCCCCACTGGCTCAAACAAGTCAAAGGTCGCAGTGGCCCCGTCCTGCATGGGTAAGTACTTCCTGACTCCACTAGGATGAGGTGAGCTCACCCTGCCAAGTTTACCATACAGTGCCGTCTGGAGGTGACCGCTCTTGCCCCACAGTAAGGGAGGAATGTACCTGGAAAACACAAAATTGAACTTTGCTATTAAATTTGATCAGGAAACATGAGCTTGTTCCACCAATGCACTCGAAAACAGTTCAAGGTTGGTGCCCAAATTACATTAACACAATGCTGTCCTCAGCAGACAGATACATTTGCACTGGTGGTTTATGACACAGGCATGAACATTCTGGCACATGGTTTGCATACATACTGTTGCAGCTTTTAAAGATTGCCCCATGGCCCCGACAGACATCAATGTTTAACGTCTGTTTGTTTAATATTTTGTTAAGTTATGCTGAGCTTGTGCTTGAGTTCCAGTTACACCTCTGTAGGAGTTAGCTGTAGGAGTCAAGTTTTTGGATTATGTAATATTTCTTTCAAATATTGTGCCTTATGTTGTGCATTATCATGAATCACCATCTTTTTTTCCATGCTGAGACAAAAAGCATGTGAACAACTTGACAGGAAAACCCCCTTTATGGAGCTGTTTTTTATTAGCTGTCTATCCTACCGTGTAAAGGAAAGCCATGTCAAAGCAATACTGTAACCATGGCTGATTTGTCTGCTTTCCATGAAATATTGCAGCCATATTAAAGGTGATGAATTAATGTTCAGTTCATGTGACACTGTCATTCAGTACAGAGAGAGGTTATTTAACGGGGGATTAAGGAACATTTTTGTTAACATGTTCAGTATAAGACAAATCAGGCTCCATCTACGAACACAAACTTTTAACAGTAAAAATACGACTTGTTCAGCGTTTGCAAGGAATGACACGTTAGCAAATATTTCAGTGCCTCTTTCTCACTTTTCTTACATTATTTAACATCTGAAATCTTGTTAGACTTGTCGATAATAAGGTTAAGAGTGGGCCATCTTGGATGCGCCGCGACAAGACAAACAATATCAGCATGACTATAAACTAAAGTACGGATGCAACGTGGACACCAGTTGTGTGCATGGACCAAAACACATGGACAATAAGTATCAGCAGAGAGTGGAAGGGTTCAATAACATCAACAGTTAAACGAGCTTGTCACTTATGTGTTGCCTCATCTCTTACTGTGCCTCCCAATAATTACTGCACCTTGAAAATAACGCTCTTACATAAGACAGCTGTCAATCAAAAAGCAGCAGTGCTTCCATTTGGTGATAATGTAATCACTTCCAGCACGCACTGTAAGGTGAAGCTTAACCACAGTTTTCTAGAAGGTACTCGACAGGCTTAATCAATGACTACTGGAAGAGGATAACCTCGTTATTGTAATGTGGACAGGAGGATAAGCACGCTGCCAGGTTAGCTGAGTGCATCAATGGGAGGCAACAGACAACTTAAAACACAAACAGCTTCTCTGATGGTGTTTTTTTCCTCTAACCAATATGGTTTAAAAAAAATCCCCATAAGCACGCACAATTAAGAACTTTTTAACAATCAAATTACAGGTATGCATACGCAAGGGCACTGGTTTTGTTTCCACACTGTGGGGGACAAATATGAAACAAAGGTTTGAGGTTCTCTCCCAGGAAACCTGAGCCGCAAAGGGTTCATTTCTTGAATTTTGGTGAACTTTGTTAACCATATTGTGTTTCCTGCATCAATTTGTGGTGTTAATGTCTTTAATTTTGTCAAAATAAAAGTCCCCTGCTACGTAAATTTTTAACAGGGTGGAAAAATGCACATGTGCTAAATACTGAGAGGGGCATTTTCCCTGCCCAACCCCAAAATCTACACCTGGGTGTATACTGTGCGTATAACTGAAGAGCATTTGTGTCCCTCAACTGATCATTTGCAATTTACAAATATTACTGATGTAAACAAACCTTGTCAAACTTGCATCATTATAAAAATTAACTTGTTGTTGAGTCTTTGTTTCTTGGGAGTGACAGCAAGAGAGTCTTTTGTTTGACTTTGAATCTCAGAGTCTGTTTTTAGAAAGTGGTAAACACGGAGATGTGAGCTGGTGTCCCTCGTATCTATTAGGTAACGGAAAAAGGAAACAGATGTGTCAGTGTGTTTTGATGAAGCAAATGTGTGAAGTCCAGATCAAAGTCCAGAAGTAAAGTCACAGGCAACCTTTAGTGTTGGCTTTTATCTTTTCATTTCCCTCTTGACTCTTGTTATTGTAAGACTCTATTTCACTATGTTTTGCTCAGTTTTGGTCTGGATATATGCACTTGTAACATCATTGCTGCTTTAACATCAAGGAAGACACTTTAAAGAAGCTGTAGAGTCCTTAACACTATCCTTCACAATCAGCTGAGGCCTTTTTCATTCTCAAAAAGTCAATGTTTTTTGTTCTGTATTGTCCTCTCTGTTAGCGGACATCCCTGCGTGCATGTTCCCAAACACAGTTAAACAAAATTGCTGTTGACTCTGTTAACCTCACACCACCCCTCCTATGTTTTGCGTTGTGCAATTGATCTCTGTTATACAACACCACAGCAGGGTCGCGAACGTGACTTCTCAACAACACAGATAATGCCAACATCAACAATGTCGACAGATTCCAAGGCCATGTTCTTCAAATGAAGCTTAGCTAATTCAGGCTAACAAGCTGATATCAGGTAAACTAATCCTGTTTATTCTCATCCAGCTAATTTGGTTCTTTGAAAGCAGATTGAGTTTTGCTTTGTAATTCCTGGATGAAGTCATCTTGGGTAACAGTGTGCTCTTATTTTGAAATAAAGCCCAACATTGGTGGAGAGCTGATACCATGAGCAGTATTGATAAGATTGGCTGAGTGCTGTAAATGTGATCGCAGTTATTTGAGGTAAGTGTGTTGAGAATCATCCCAGCATGCACTGAGGCAATGGATTATTCAAAAACTCATTTTATGTGTTTTTGAATAGTTATAAGTGTAATTTTGTTCCATATTGTGATTCACAATGTCTCCACACGTTCATTACTGATAAACAATCTGCAAGTGATGTTGCTGCATTATTGGAGAGATTAAAATCTGCTTTACTGCATGGACAATTTTCAGTTTTATACATTTTATTTATCAAATGACAAATTCCCATTATATTGTAATATTAAATGTCGCATGTCCGGGCTCCATTGATCTTTTTAAGTTAGAATCTTTCAGTTGAGTTTATCCTTCTCTCTTTCATCAAAGTTTCTAAAACTAAATTTTCATTTGGTTCTTTTTTCTTTACAAACCTTTATTTATTTCATTTTATAAATTGAGATTTTTTTGAGTATAGTTTGTTTTTTTATTTTAGATCACGGTGATTTTACAATGACTTGTACGTTCTCATTAAAAATCATTATTATATCAACACTCTTTCATTGTGAATGTAAACAAGCGAGTCATTCGTATCTGAAATGACTTCATATGGTTCAAGGTTAACTGTCTGGGTCATGATGATGCAGGAAACTGTCAATAAGCCTGCCCTTTTGCAGGCTTGGATTCAAGGACTTGTTGTCATGACAGGAGTTTTAGATAAAAATTAAGTCAGCTTCAAAGAGCCAAAAAAACCCAGACTCACGTCAAATCATCAAGTCAACATTCTAATCTAGATAACTCGGTTATCCACATACCAAGAACAAGGCCCAGGATTTAAATCATCTCAGTTTAACTTCACAGTGCAGCATACGTGTCTGTGAGCATAATACGGCCATTCAGGAGGGAATGGTAACAAGTCAGACGCAAATGTAAACATCAGTATGGCCTTATGATTCACTGACACTGCAGCTGAAAGGCAAAGGGCATGGTAACAATCGGTTATATAAGCAGACACTCGTGATGAAGGCTTAAAGAAAAACAACCTACAGAGCTGACAGTGTTACAACACCAGCAGACCAAAGGACATGGACAGGGACACTCATTCAGGAAGAACAATCAGGTTAATAATTTGTTTAAAAGGCAGATAGACGGTTTCCCACAACATACAGGACATTAGAGCCCAGCTGCTAACCTGGTTTAGCCTCCACAGGGAGGACCTGCCTCCCAGTGACCCGCACCAACAACCACTGGTTTGCATCACTTATCATTACCCCACATGGAAGATTCAAATTATAATCGACATCAGAGTTAGCCTGAGGGGGAGACTTGGATCGTCATATATGCAAATGCTCTTGCCCTGTGGTGAACGAGTCTATATTTGTAATGCAAGTGTGACAAACCCAGTCTACCTTTGGGATAATCCCGAAAACACAGCCTGGTGTTTAATTCATGCTAGAGCTGACGGTGAAGCCAGACATCTCTGGTACAGACACACTCAGGAACACTGATGACAGATGGGACCCCCGCCAGACAAACTGCTACCTTCACTCACAGCCCCAGATGGCCGACAAGCAGTGCCATTTCCATGGTAACCCCTTGAGTGACAGACACAGAGCTGAGAACAGCAACTCACTCTTTGGTCAGCTGAGGACAGGACTTGAGCAGGAAGCGGTTGAGAGGCGTGTCCTGGTAAGTAAGGTCTGGGGGTGCGGTGGGGCTCTTGAGGTTCAAACAGCGGACGATAATGTAGAGCACCGTGGCCACCGCCGCCAGCTTCATGCCGTCGAACATTGCTGGCAGCTCCGGAGAGATGGTGTGCACGTCTGGCTCGTGGGAGTTCATGATTATTCTGAAAAGTAAAAACAATGGCCCACACTTGTTTGAATGTTTTCCCTTGTGAAGCACAAATGAACCTTAATTTCAAATTTCAGTAACAATTACATTTATAAATACACAGCCAATGAATTAAGAACTGCATTCTTAAAAGAAACTTGTACTCCTTAAGTATTAATTCAATAAAAAGCATCCCAATTTTTCTGAGTTTGTGGTAACTGTGATTAAGTCAGAGATGGAATAAAGCACAGACACGGGGAAGAGACATATCTGATGATGTCAGGCTGACCTAAATATTCCTCTTGGTGCCCAAGGCGCTGCAGCGACAGATCTGTGGGAATATAGAGTGAGGGCGACTCAGTCAGATAAAGCAATAACTTATTTAATACACTCACCTTAATTACATTACAGCTTAAGAAGTGCCAATAGGAAGTCTCTCTACTACAGAGAAGCAAGAGGGTGCTGACATTACTTTAAATAACGCATTACATTTAGAAGACACACTGCACACATCGCTTCTAATCCAATGCACCAATACAGCTGTACCTTGACATATTTACTTAAAATTTACATATGTTCAAAACAAAGTCATCTGAGCTGTGAAATAACAGAAAAAACAGGAACTGTAAAGAGTCATAAAGGCCAGAGTGCCTCCTGTCACCACAAAAAAAGAGAAGTTGTCGCACAGAATTTCACAAAAATAGATGACAGCGTTTCCACTGTTACGACCAAGTTGTTGCCATAAAAAATGCTGTAACTGTGTGTTGCTGCTATAGGTGCAAGAATAAAGAGTAATGCTGAAAATGTGTCTTTTACTCACCAAATAAGCTGAAGTCAGCCTTCTCGTTCCAAACGTCTGAAAAATGTGAAGAGGTGAAGTCACAGTGATGTGGTCAAACCTGAAGAGAAACACAGAAAATGCATTTAGCACATGATTAAAGTAACTGACCAGTATTATTTTCAACTTGAAAGTACCATCGAAACAGGCATTGTTATGATGCTTTTTCAGTGTCTTGTCATAATCTAACTCTAGATAAAATGTACCATTTAGCATGTGTAGAGGAAAAAGTATTATCTGTCTTGTTTCAGTGTTATCGTATCTTCACTGCATTCTTGTTCACTGATAAACTTCCGGCTGTTCTGTATGACAACTGCTCTGTGCTGTGACAAACTATTTAACATTGATTAACAGATACCTGTGTGTGATTCTTTGACTTCCAATCCAGGAAAACAGTCTTTGAGGTTTCGAAGAGATTAGGGCAGATTATATCACATTGTATTGTTAATTTGCCTGTCCAGGGTTTCCTGAGTTTAATTCACCTTTGTTGTCATTCAGACCTCTTGATTAGCCAAACCCACATCTCATTGTTTAAGACTAGCCTTGATGTAATGTTATAAAACCTTGCTCTGATGTTGATCTTTAGAGAGACTTCTACATCCTTGCTGTGAACTTCCATCTCTGCTGAATAAAAACTCATATGAGCCAGCAATAGAAATGGACCTGCGAGACTGTTTTTCTTCCACACGTCACCACAGTAATTTAGTTTAGTGCTGGGATGATTACGGATTCTGATATTGGATTAGATAAGATAACGTAATTTGCCATTTGTACACTGCATGCAGTTTGGGTACAGAGGAATTGTGCACAAAGTCAGAAATACACAAGGAACAAATAGTAAAAGATAAAGTGTACGCAAACAGGTATAAAAAGTACAAAAAGTGTAGTAAATACAGGAATATAAACTCCACCTGCAGGGCTTTCAGAAAGGTATTTCATATTACGGGTATTGAACATCACATAGAAACACTACTTAAGGTCTCAAATGTATGACAATTTATTTGCTTTTCTCTATTTAGGTCATTCTAATTTTAATAACTTGTTCAGCTCAATCATAAAACACCGACACATTCAGTCTGCCTGAATATATTATCACTTAACACCCGTGTCGTTGACCTCATATCACCTTATGTGGTATCACAGGAAGGTATATTTATCTATGTACCCACATGTTTCTGTTCCTATACAGCCATAAAGTGATTCCTGGATTCTACCAATCCGGTGAATTATCACATATATCATGTGAATTATAAGACATAATACACATATTAGCATCAGTTATACATACATCTGAATACCTGATAGTGTCTGCTCCATTCATTTATAGGTGGTGTGTCACCAGAGGAAGCTACCATAAAATGTGATTTCAAGATACTCATCTGCAAAGCTTAGCCTCTGTCTTCTAAAAGTGATGGATTTATACAAACACCACCTGTAAACACAACTCAGCTCCACAGTGATCCCCAGCTGCATACAATTAGGGTTAATTAAATAACCATGCACACACAGCTAATACCCGTGTCATCCACTGTAAACAAACCCAGTGTGTAAGGTAACTGTATCTGGCAGTTGTGTTGGCTAATGCCTGGAGAAAGTGTGTATTTTAAAGCCACGCTGTGTCACTTAATAAACGATCCTCTCTGGCATCAGAGCAGCTGCTAACATTAGCTCTTCCGTCTTTGTCACGACTCACAACAAGCCAGAGAGGAGTTTACAGACACACACCGACGTTAGTTCCCGACAGCTAGCTAACATAGCGTGAAAACTGTTATAAATAGGCACATTTCAGGACGCAAAAATAAAAGAAGTTAACCTGTGCATGTGTGTTATGTTTGTGTGAGAGCAGGCCAACAACCCCCGCCGCATCTTCGCTCACCCTGCTGGTCCAGAAAATGAAAACCATGTCGCCTCTTTGAGTTTGCTGGCCACCCTGAATATTTTTTGCGCAGTAACTTCACATTAAAGCAAAATACAGACAAAAACCAGCGCAGTTAAAGCTGTTTTCTACTTAAAATTACTGTTATGTAGCCTATCATGACAAGCACAGCACCGGAGAGTCTCCAACGGTCCATTTCTCTACCGTTAATTATCGGTTTAATGAGGTAGCATCATCCGAGCAGCGAAACCAAACCACACACAGCAGCAGCAGCATCTTTAGCTTACTTACCTCGGCTAAGAAGAGATGAATCACCTCCTTCTGCTGCTCAAAAGCGACACGTCTTATTTTATATTCGTGGCATGTCGTTTGTTTGTGTTTTTGTTGCTTTGTGTGCCTTTAAACCATAGCTGCTGGATGTGCAGGACGCCCTCTGATTCACAGAGCAGAAGCTAGCAGCACTAGCTGAACCAGCAACAGCAGCACTGACATGTCCTGGAAGAATCTGGAATTTGCATACCGGCTCTCTCATTGGCTAACGGGGCAATGACGTAACACGGGAGCGCAATTACCACGCCCCTCCTTTGAGAAACGGTACTATATCATTTTTCACACAGTCATATTTCCTTTGTTATTGTAATTCATCTTTTGGTCTTATCATATATTTTTGTATTACAACATATTTCTTTTTTTATGACTGTGTTCTGGAGATAAATGTTGCAGTATATTACCGAAAGCCGCACACATTTTTAACAAAAATCCTTTCCTGAACGTGACAGAAACGTGAGCTGAAACATGTTACACAACACAGACCTCCATGTACTGGCATCTGCAAGCAGTTAATGTTACATTTGTTGGCTTGCAAAATATCTTTACGATTTCTTCATCAGAAAACACAGCTGATGCACTTTAAATTTAAAGGGAACAGGCCTCCACATGCACTTAAAGGTGTGGCAATTATGTGCAAGAGCTTTTAAAAAAAAATAATAATAAATCTTCTGATCTGATCCTGCCTTTTCCTGTCTTTTAATGTCGAGCTTGACTTTCAGCTTATCTGTTATTTATTTTATTTTATTTTTTTGCACTATTCAGGAGATGGAGGAGTGTCCTACTGATGATATTCCGCTGTTATTAGGGGACAAGGAGTGGGGAAGATTGTGATTTGAGTTCAAGCTTTGCTCCCCATCATGCACATGCTTTACGTTAAATACCTGTTGTGAATATGCTTTGTGTAATCCTGTTAAAACTGAATACAAATATCCTTGATTAAAAAAAAAAGAAACTTTATTTAAGTGGCACCTTTCAAAACACAGTTACAAAGTACTTTACAATAAAACTTAACACGTTTAAAACACAAGGAGAATGACACAAACTAAAATGTCATGACATGACACCAAGGTAAAAGATTTTTTTTTTTTTTTTTAAATGGCCAAAACTAGAATTAAGATAATAAATGAGACTTAAAATCAACAAGATAGCAATTAAATAGACAGCTCAGATAAAATCAGGATATGATTTCAGATGGGAGAGACTTGGTGACTCAGACAGCCTTGCATCCTCTTGCTTGTTACATACTGTGTGTATATATGCAATTAATAATAGCTTTAAAGTAACCAAGTATCTTATCTTAAATTCTCTCTGGCCGTCAGTGTAGTCGCACTCAAACAAACTTGAGAACATACAGCCTCTGTTGCAATTACACTAGCCTATAATATCCACCTGATGGCGACAGAGTTGAACAGATTCCTAAATGAAGCTCTTAACTGGAGTGATGTACAATCCTACCCTGGCATCACCAGCCCAACACGCAAATACTAATTATCTGGCATCTGCAGGAGTAAATATTAATGAGCCAGCAGATTCATTTGGTTCCCAGGCTAGTAAATTTGTAGCCTTTATCAGGAAAATAAAGTTTGATACATAGGTTCCCTGTGAAAATAGAACAATAATGCACTTTCTACAGTTTTCTATTGATGGTTTCATGTCTGCACATGCCACCCATACAGCCTGCAGTAGGCTGTTTGACCTAAACATGTCTATTTACAACAGTCATAAACCCCTCTACCATGAAATGTGAGGTTAGAGTTGAATTCCTCTAGTTGGCAACAAGATTAACCACACCTCTGTCGCTTTATGATGGTACAATAACTGGTCTGACAGTAAACTTTCAAGCTATATTTCTTGCCATTTAATCCAAAGTTATAGTATCCTCATGTGTGGCATTAGTAATACTTCCCTAACCAAAGGAATTAGCCCCAGAGCTGTGCCCGCCTGCTGTGTTCCTAAATAGTTGGCAGGGGTAAAATGCAGAGTTTTCCCACGGAGATTAATCCAAAGTACCAAACTGTTAAATCCCTCCAATTTTCACGCTTCTCTCCCAGTTTGGATGTTTGGCGTGTGGTGGGATCTCACAGATAAAGCTGTAGGTGAAACATGACGATAATTTAATGAATGTGTGTTTGAATGTCAGCCTGAGCAGCAGATATTTTCATCATTAGTTTAAATCAGTGCGCAATATATAGACAGATAGAGGCTCATTCAAATCCCATATAGTCTGCAGTGTTGAGGAGAAGTGGTGCCTTCAAATGCTTATGTTAAATCAGGTTATTTAACAACACAGTAGTATATCGTGCATTAGGATTGGGAACGACAACTAGCCTAAATAAACTGTGTGATCAGTCAATGACCTAAATTTTAGATCAACAGCTTCCAGATCTTATTTATATTGAAGGGAAAAAACTTAATTTTTGAAGCCTGTAATTGTAGTTTTATTAGGTTAACATATGTAAACATATATATAAAAAAAAAATAAATATAGAAAATAAAATTCTAAAAAGGGCAAAAATAAGCATCTAAACTAAACTGAATTTGAATATTTCGTTTCAAGTTGTAAGAATGACCAAAAAACAAGGCACATTTCAATGAAACAAAGACAAAAAATAAAGAAATGCACAAACATCAGACAATACCATGAATTAAAATGCTCGGAAACTTCTTACTGTCTCAATCTGTTTACCGACTTGGCCTCGGGTTCTCCGCCCCTATAACGTCACATGTCCTTAACTCGGGTATTATCGAAAAATCCCAGCTCCCCCATTCATCACTTGGCCCTTCCTTTAAATCCCGGTCGGGATTCCAATATTTCCTACAGCACGTAAAGGCAGCATCGGTGAGAAGTTTAGAGACACCGCGTCGCTCCGAACAAACAACTCTGCGGAACAAACAAACAAAAGTGAGGGGAAACAAACATGAACCGTCCCGGAAATGTATTAACAGCAACTTTAACAACATGTATTCTTCTACTTTTCCTGTGTTCAGTCAGAGGTAAGTGTTTTTCTTTTTAAACCACCTACATAAATCTGGTTAATCGCTCTCATACAGAACTCCTGTTTGTTTGTTGACTTGTGTAACCTCACAGGTTTCTACTTATAGCTCCAGACTTGCTTTCAATACAATCCACAAAAGGAGTTTGACACAGAAATATGCCACATAGTCTTATTTTCCGTGCCACTTTCTTCCCATTACGCTGTTAGTTCACCCTGCAGCTCACAGGCCTGTTGGTTACACTGGCTCCTGAAGTCTGCTTTTGTTTTTCCTCCTGTGTTTCAAAGTCTCTTGGTGATGGGAAAAGAGTGGGCATTAATGAATGACAAAAAGAGGAGATGTGCAACAGGTTGGGCTCTCCTCCTACTGGGGCTGCTTTGCCCTAAGTCTTTCATTTCTCAGCTGTATTAACATAATAATTACAATATTCTTTATCATTTCCCATCACCAAATTATCTTTGAATTGAGTTCAATGTTCAGTCCTGAAAAGGTGTTTATTTTTCCCTGCAAGCAGTCAGTGTGTAATTTGTAAATCCTTTATCCCAGCATGGCAATTTATTATTGTCATGGCAGAGCAGGTAATTAAATGTGAGACCACTCTGTTATTACACGTGAGACTCTGTCATTACTATTTTACACAATGATTATATTGTAAGAGGCAGGTTTGACGAAGAAATGTTACTTGCAGTAGTGAAATGTAAGGATTTATCTCCAAGGGGGATTTTCTGTAAACAATAGATTTGTACACATTTTATTTGTGCTTATATTTTAATGCATTATCATCCCTGTGGACGTCTCTGTGGTCACACAAAGAGGAAGTGCAGATGGGGAGGAAAATAACACCATATGTGCTCCTGTCTGGAGCCAAACCTGAACCAGCTGTCCACTCACCTAAATTTAATTCAACCTGGAAATGTGCCGCCAACCAGGAGCTCTTAAAATGCTCTGATTCAGATGTGTTTCATGACTGTATGTGAGTGTCATTCGTCTGCTGCCATGGTGTTCGCCAGGGTCTATTTTGGTTTGCTCGTTGTCACCCACCTGTCAGTAAGGTGTGCCGAGTGTCCTGAGCTTCTTGGGAGCTGCTGCACCGTCATGTTGTGTAACTGCTCATTCCTGAGAGAGCTGCATGCATCTGTGCAACCTGGCTAATCCTGCAAGCTCTTAATCCTGCACATAGAGATGTTCTGTTGTCAATGCTGGCTGTATAAAAGCTGATTTTCCATTAGAATCGACCTGTTACCAAATATTATTTCAGTATCCATGCAAAAGGAAACACTGACTGTTCCTGCGGCTTATTTTCCCGCTTATAAAGACGCCATTCCTTAAATATAGAGCTGTAAAAGACAAACTAATTACATTCCAACATTTATTTGTAGGTCATTTTTTTAGGACTTTGTTTCCACATTAAACACCATTGTGACCAATTTTATTAAACCATATAAAACACATTTTTTCTGTATGATTTGTTCCCTCTGGTGAATTGCATTGTCTGTCAAAACACTCAGATTTGTTCTCATGCTTAAACATGTCACTTCCATAGCAAAGCCAGTCTGCCCAGTTCCCCGAGGTGTGACTGTCAGATGAGTCCTAGTATGAAACACTTTGAGTACAGTGACAAAACCACGTTCACTGACTCTATATCATAAATCTAAGCCTCATTGTTAAGGCATACAAAAAGAAAGTCTGCAGCATTCACACATTTCATACAGGTTTTTATCTCACAGATGCCAAAGCCAATGAGAGCAAAGTCCAGTAGTTCCACCTAGCGCTGCTCAGAGCTTTAAAGATGACTCTGACGTGGCATCTAGTGACTCAACTGGCTGCTTAAAAACATAAAAACACAAAGATTATAAGTTAAGGTTTGGTAATTTTGACAGTTCCAGTGTGACTCATAAATCGGTGTCCTGCCGCTCCCACTTGAGGGCTATGCCATCATTTTCCTTATCCAGCCAGGATTTGTGACTCAGCAGTTTGGGCCTCACTGCTGAAGCTGTGGCACCACTGGTGATACAGACGCTCCAGCGACAAAGAGGAAACTCAGATGATCCTTTTTCCCCCTTCAGTAGAGATTCTGATTAAAACTCAGTGAACTTGTTGAGCTCTAAGAGATCAGACAATGGCACAAATGTACCCCAAACTCAGCACTTTATTTTACCTCTATCACTGTGATATTTAAGGGGCACTCAGCCAATTTTAAACATCACACTCCTTTGTTTTTGTCACAGAGAGTACTATTCAGCCTGTGGGAAGCCTGTTAATGTCATCAGGATCATTTTGGCAGACTTTTAGAGTATTTTAGCAGAAAGCCTGTGTTACAAACAGGAGACGTGGAGTTTAACAGATATTTACCAGGGCTAAATTGAATTTTAGGAAGCTTTTTTTTTCAGTCAGCCTCTTGTAAATACCCCAACTTGATGCCAGCACATTTCTAAATTGCAAGACGGCACCTTCTCAAGGAGCTGTATACGACATCCAGAGTATTTACATGGCAACAAACCACTGTTTGGTTGTTCTTTGTTGTGGTAAGCTGGTCAGGCTGTGCATGCATGTTGGTGCATGTGAGTCCCTGCGTGTGTGTTACATAGACTGTAAATATTATGGACGTAGCTACCGTGACATCACCTGTTGGTTTGTGGACTCCTGTTTTAAGGCCTTGAGTTTGGCATTTCAGTCATCGGCATCTTGGATATTTGGAGCCAAATTATTTGGGTGAGAGGCTGGTGCCACAGTGGAGCGAGGGGCAGATCTGAAGTGACAGTCTGTCACTAAAAGAATCCACCCTTAATTATGCATAACTTTAAGCCTTAATAAAATGTAAACAGGTGAGGTGTATAGAAATTAATCCCCTGTAAAAGTGTCATGATTGTTTTGTTTTTTTACACACTGTAAACATGTGTATTTCTGCTGTAAACTTGGGCATTATAACACGAGTGTCTAAGGTGTTTGACTGACTTCTTGGAGCCAGCCTCAAGTGGCTGCTGTTCAGAGAACTGCAGCTTTTGGCACTTTCATGTTGGCTTCATTTTTTAGCCTTGGTGGTTGCCGCTTGGTGTATCCCACTAGCTAACTAATCAACACCACTCTGCTCTGCCCTGCGCCCATCTGGTGGTTAATGCTGATAATGCTGTCCCAGTCCCCAATAGCGAAATGGTGTTGTTGCAAAAGGTCACCTTCTGGTCCCCCCCCACTAGCCCTGATAAAACAGACATCCTGCAATAGGGCCACATCAAAGACAGCTTTGCCTTTTTTAATACGGACTCAAACATGGTAAGCATCATGCCGCCTCAGTGTGATATTTTAGATAGCATGTTGGCATTCTGGAAGCAAAAGAGGTGTGACGGGTAAAACACCTGTGGCCTCTGGTGTGACATGTAAAAAACACATTGCCAGCCCTTTATAAACAATAACAATGGCAGAACATGACAATAACAATGGTTACCGTCCCTGTTACATGGCGCTCAGAAGGAGCTCCCAGGCCTCATTGTCTCCACAGTTTGCAGACAGCTGCTGTCCTTCTTCTTTGAGTTAGCTGCTATATGCTACCAGCTGCTTTTTAAATCTCCTGGCGGTGTGTCACACACATAATACATTGTCAAGATGTCACACCTGCCCAGTCCTGCTGGCTGTCCCTTTTAAGCAGAGGTCGCTGTTAGTACCGCCGCTGCCAGCTTAAAGGCGAGAAAACTCTGTCTCCCTAATCTGCAGTCGCACCTTTTATAACGAACAGTGAGGTGGATAACAGCGCAACATTCCCACATTGAACAGGCAGCATGAAAGGGGCCGCTAACAGCTCTGTCAGCACTGTTACCACTGTTAGCACCGTTAGCTGCTAGCTCAGCCAACTCCATGTTGAGAGTCATGTGCAGACAATCCCGGGTCACACTTTAAATCACAGCTGTTTTAAATGTTTTTCTGGAAGGATTTTGTTAGTATACTCTTTGTTTTTTGCCCAATCTGTCCTTAGTTTCCTCTAGTTAACATTTAATTCATTCATAATACCAGAATTACTCATGACAGAGTTAAGAGAATGGGTGGGAGCTTGCTCTGTTTAGCGGAGGCTTAGACATGTGGATTGAGAGAGATAACATAACAAGATCAGGAGGCTAAGAGTTCACCCATTCAAGAAACAGCATAATACTCAAAACATGTGTTGTAGCTGCACTGCACTGTTGGCAGTGGAGAAACTGATGTCTGGTATCCATGGTAACAAGTTAAATTCACCATCACTGGACAACAAATGGGTCACATGTGAAATGCATTTGCAGTAGCTGTTTGTTTTCTCTGTGTTAAGGTTGTTGGAGTGATTTTATAATGTCCACCTCCTGTTTTTCTCATTTCCTCAGGTGACTACTGTGAAGTGAATGTTTGCCTTAATGGAGGAACATGTGTGACGGGGATCGGAGAGGATCCATTCATCTGCATCTGTGCGGATGGTTTCGGTGGAGACACCTGCAACCTGACAGAGATAGGTACGGAAAAGTGGAACATTTTGGAGGATGAGCACAGTTAATCACACACTTTAAGCTAATCTCTTTTCCTTCCTTCTTCTCTCAGGACCGTGCAGTCCTAACCCCTGCAAGAACGATGGGTCGTGCGAGATCATCACTCAGACCAGACGGGGAGATGTTTTCAATGAGTACGTCTGCAAGTGCCAGCCCGGCTTTGAAGGAGTGCACTGCCAGATTAGTAAGTTACATGAGCTGCTTCTCATGCCGTGAACATTTAAACAGCTAGACACCATAAATGTATCTGAATTTCAGTTGAGTGCACACCTGTATACTTTCTACAACTTCTCAGCTGATGTCTTGGTGTTTATTTAGTGTTGACATGAAGGAGTCATCATTCAGGGAAGGTGGTATGGCCCAGATACAAGGCACAGCATCTAGCTATAACAAAAAAACGAATGAAAGAGTAAGCAAATAGGAGAGAGTCAAGTCAAATTTTGTCTGACAGGCAGCGTAACACAAGTGGCAGAGTAGGCTCCACTTTCAGCAGATTCCTCTGTAAGTGTGAACACATGAGGTTTTTCCATCCTGTCATAGCCCCAGCGCTAAAGGCGATGTGTAGTCAGCTCAGCAGTTCCATGAAAGGGCCTCATTCAGCGGGCTCTGCGGTCATTCTGTCTGGCTAATTAGTGAAAGACCACTCCAAGTCTCTTAGCATGCAGACGCCCTCCACGCAGGTTCAACACTGCATCTGTTTGTGCTCGAGCTCGACCAAATCAGATGAAGAATTTGATAATAGTGAATTCCATCATATCCTCTTAATGTAATGACCAGGAATTTTTGCTGAAGTTTAGCTTCATCAGCAGAGGAATGACTTGAAAGACTGAGGAGGAAAAAAAAGGAAATAGAGGATTTTTCTTTTCCAAGCGTGAATCTGATTATCATAATCCTCTGAACTCTGACTGACACCCATAATATGGAACTAAAATAACTGTAAGCTTTGTGTGAGTGAGAGACTACTATAAGCAAAATTCATAGGGATAAAAAAAGATTAACTTTCTGGAGTTTAATTCATACTATTACTGAAGAGGCATTTTTTGTGAATGAACAGCTCTCCCACTCGAAGCCCACAGCCTGACCACCAATTGCAGTCTTCAT
>JAPZEB010000001.1:35421282-35439857 GCA_029783705.1 Chaetodon striatus
GTCCTCATATACACACAGGCCCAAAATACACATACATGCATAAACAGTACCTACACATGCATTCAATGGAGCGACATCAGAGCAAGGGGCTGTCTTGGACAGAGACCTGAGCAGTTGGGGGTTAGCGCCTTGCTCAAGGGCACCTTGGCAGTGCCCAGGAGGCAAACTGGCACCTCTGCAGCTACCAGTCCACGCTCCATATTTGGTCTGAATGGGGACTTAAACCAGCGACCCTCTGGTTCCCAGCCCAAGTCCCTATGGTTTGAGCCACTGCTGCTCTCATAAACAGAGGAGAGAAAGAAACTATTCAGATCAGACTCAGAAAAGGGATTACCATTTTTCCTGACTTAATAATTTACAATAATTGAACTTATACTTATTTTCTGAAGTATTTTTACATAACCCCTATTCTTTAAGAAGTGATACACAAAGCCTGCAGTTAAAAAAAAAATAATAATAAATAATGTTCTCTCTTTGTCTTTATGATGAGACATATTTCATGTCTCTTCCTGAAAGACCTGTTTTCCTCATCATAGCCTCTTTCTCTGAGAGCACTTGGACATGTCTGGCCAGACCCAGATGATCCAATAAAACTGTGAAACAAGCTTTGATGTTTTTACTGAGCACAGAGCTTGTGTAGTTTCTCCTCCCGTCTGGGTGGGGCTGTTAGGATCTGGGTTGTAAGGTCGTCAGAGGGCAGCACAGTTTGATTAATAACCCCTGATGACAATTGGTCAGTAACACATGTGGTGAATGTATTTACCAAATGTGTATATTACCTGTATCACCTTTGAACATGCTTATATACAGTATCTTCTGCTAAAAAAGAAATTAACGCAACTTTAACATTTATTTGCAGCTTTTCCAAGGCAACATCGACAACAACACCCACAAGAAGAATGTATTCGAGCCTCCGTTCTACGCCCGGTACATCCGAGTCGTCCCCTGGGAGTGGCACGAGCGCATCACTCTACGCATGGAGCTGCTGGGCTGCGATGACTAAAAAACTCATCACTCACTCATCTAACAGTGCTCCATCCTCATCTGATCGCTCCATCTCCTCAAACCGCAGCAGAGTAAAGGATCTAAAACAGAATCATCTGTTCTGTACGTCCGTGTGTTTCTCTGGATGAAGATCCTGTCGGCTGCTTGGACTGTAACACTCGTAGCACTTTCTGACTTTTTTATGTTTATGTTAATAACATTGTTTTACATTGCTCATAAAGAATCTTCTATGAAGTATCCATGATTTGAATTTTGATAGCTTTGGATATAAACTAAATTTGTATAGATATGCTTTTAGTCCATATTTGCTCCGTCTAAGAATTCAAATTAAAGTGTGGAGACTTGATAGTAGTGCTCTTCACCTCCTCCAGTTGTGCTCAGGCTAAATTGATGGTTTAAAACTTTTTCAGTCCCACACAGTTTAACAGCCCTGCTATTCTTTGAGAGACAGATGACAAACACCCAACTGTTACTGGAGCACAAACTAGCATTACGATGCAGGGCCTGTGCAATATTTAGTGTAATTTGGCATATCAAACCTTCCTGGAGGAGATAATAAGTAGAGTTAAAGCTTAACTTTAAACTACAGCACACTGATCTGTTAAATGATGGACTTACAAACTGTAGGGCTTTTACATGAAGAGTTTCATGTGACATTGGATGTTTACACATTTTAGCAGCTTCTTCCACGTCATTCTTACAAAATAATTCCATTGTAATTTAATCCTTTTTACAACAAATGTGAAAAGAAAGATGTGTAGAAAATAAACATTGTTTTACATTTTTTTTATTATTGTTATTCATTGTTGGTCTTGAACTGAGATCATTTATTAAATGTTAAAAAAAAGAATCTTTATGTGTGTGTTTCTTACCAGACAAGAGACAAGAGTCGTGCTTTAGTATGAGCTGATGTGTCACCTGGTACATAACAGTCTACTCTATATCCCACTGTAGTTTTATCTGATCAGACAATGTCCATGTCAGAGTAGGTGTTGGCGTCTGGTTTCTGTATGAACACACTGGTCAGTGAGGGGACACAGAGTGGACACAGAGGGAGCAGCATGAAGGAGAGGATCTCACCCCCTAAGGAGGCATCTCTGCGTTGTTCACATGCTGATATAATGCAAAAACTACGTCTTCTTCATTGCTGCCACAAGCTAACATGAAAGACAATAACTATATATGTAACTTAAAGCTCTCATACTGAACTCTCAAGTTGCGAAGAAAAACCAGCTGTAAGTTTTGTTCTGCTTTCTTGCATGAAGACCAAACTGTCCCACACACTGTGTTGTTGTGAGTCTTCTCCTTGCTGGACTACCAGGCGTTTGGCCTGCTGTTTACAGGAGTAATTACACCTTGTTAGATACTCATCTCCCTGCTAAACTCACAGTCCTGGTATGTTTGGCCCCTGGCGACAGCTTTTATCTTGATGAGATGAATACAGTGGAGGATGTAGCATCTCTAACACGTCTGTCCTTATTGTGTGTGTCTGTGTATTTTGTGTATGGATGTGAGTTTCATGTGTGTTTTACCAGAATATAGCAGGGTTGCCTGTAAAAGATCACAGTGCTTACAGGAAAACACGTCCACCAGCTGGAGTGATAGGGTGCGGACACTCTGCAACAAACATCTGCTTTCAGAGAGTTCAGGAGGGATGCAAAGGAGTTTTTGCCAAAGATATTCCTCCACAGTCAGCTGCACAACATGAGCTCATTTCTTATGGTTGATCCTAATTTATCAAAAAAAAATATATAAACAGAACAAAAGCAGTGATTGGGCAACTTATGTTTGTGGGAGCAGGACAGAAACAACTTGTCTGTGTTTTTATTATACTTCATTTGTATTATTATTTTGAATTGCCTAACATCCTGTGAGACAGGCATCAAGAAGAGACAAGGCCACAATGCAGCATCACTGATAATGGGTCCTCTATGTCCATGATTGTCCTTCAAGATCACAAGGTCCTAATGACCCTTGACCTTCATTCCTGGAAATCCAGGGTTTCTCTAAGGGGGAGAAATCCTCCTCTCATTCACGAGCCACATGCCATCCTGTATGTCTCAATGCCGGGAGGGATAAAATTCACTGAACAAAATAAACATATAAACAAAAGAACACTTTAAAGTCAAATAAGATTACCATTACTGACACAAATTTACCCAGTGCAACTGTATTGCAGTAAAAATGCTATCACTTTTTAAAGATCATATTTACTATTAAGTAGATTTATCAGTCTGAACCAGTGGCTCTCAGAAAGCAGTCTGGGGACCCCAGTGGTCCTTTGAGAAGCTCAAGCATTCCTAGAAAAATAGGGAGTAATGTATTTTTTCTTTATAAGAAGTGAGCCCAATCTGAGTGAGAGTTCTAAAACCAGTCTGATTATACAGGTTTAATTTCCTCCACAGTTATCTTCTCAACTGTAGTTGACATCAGTAGAGGTCTTACACATACCTAACCATGGAAATCTTTTCAGATGGAGGTCCCTGAAGCAAAATCTTATTAAAATGGGCGGTCTGTGACTTAATGTGTATAAATTTAGGGGTCTTTGAGTTTAAGTTTAAGATTCAAATTTCCAGTTCTCATGTGAATTTTTGGTAATTTTGCAGGAAACCCTGGGAAACTGCAAAAAATAACACTGAAAGAAAATCAAATCAAAGCTACACTTGACAGTTAAATATAAATAAAACAAGTTTTTTTTTTTTCAATCTTAATTTGCATTGGTCGAGTTAAACTATAAATATACAGTAGTGGGGACTTCTCTGTGTTTGGCACCAGCGTCCTCTCTTCACTCACTGGCTGCACACAGGTAAGTCTCTCCTCAAACAGCCTGACAGCAGCAGCTCTGCTACCCCTCTGAAAAGTTGGCATATTTCATTTCTAACTGAGCATAGCTGCACCTGTTTTATCATCGACAGAGAGGAGACTACAACTGCAACTGATGCTTCATGTTCTTTGAGCAGGAACCCAGTGAGTGCATCAGAGCTCCTGGAGACAGCTGATTTCTTTCCAACAGACTTCTGTCTCACGGCATCAAAGATTTCCCTTCGAGAGGTTTTGAATCACGCAGGCTGAATATCGAGGTCTTTACGGTAAGTAAGAAAAATAAATATTCAAAGAGAATAATGACTGTGCGTCATATATGGTCTGTAATCTTTACAACGCGAATCACCTCATCTAATCTAACGATCTAGTCACTTCACGATTTTTAATTGACTTTTTTTAGTTCTTTGTTCTCACCTGGCGTCAAGGTGTGATATGTTCCTAAACGTAATCAACAATGAGGTTGGGTGATTCAACAAGATTCAGGAGGAAAACAGAGTGTGTGATGTGTGTGATCTGTAAGAAGTGGAAAATGAGTCCCATGTTTGATACTGTACAAAATATGATGACTTAAGAGTTAATGTGTTGTGAAAGGGCTCGACTCTATTCTGGTGCTCAGGTGAACAAAACCTGGGATGATTGTTTAATTTTAATGTGTTTAAGTTTGTAATTTTTGTCGCAAAAACCTATAAAAGAAGGCAAGATACATGTTTAATTAGGCTCCTATGTATTTAGATTTTTCAGTGCTACACAGTAAATGTGAGTGATCCAGCTGTCTGACACCATGATGAGCTCATGATGTAGGATGCGTGTCGCTTTGCTCCATTTCCTTTATCTTTGTTGTTAATGTTATCTGAAAGTATGTACGTTAGATTCTGGTTCTAGCTTGCACACGATAAATTAATAAAAAATTCACTCAATCATTCATTGTCAGGGGTGTTGCTTTTATAAAGCAGCCATATGGACTATATACAATATACTGAAGATAAAAAAAAATATGCCATTTACTGAAATTGCTGCAGCCTACTGAAAATCTATAATCTAATAAATCTTAACATTTATATCTTTTAAACAGGCGATTTAAATTAATGTAGTACCACTATGCAGAAGCATTATCTTTACTGTCTTATACCAAAGTTGTCCAAGTCGGCAAAGTCCCATTTTCCTAGAAGATGAATAGAGCTCACTAACATGGTGTCATGCTGCCCTCTACTGGCCCTGCTCCGCCACAACTCCCAGAGGTACAGATTCACAGGGTTGTGTGTTAATTGAAAACTCTTGCAAAAATAATGCAGTCATACAAAAGTAATTATTCCTGTGCTCTTAGGCACTAACGAGCCAACCAGATTTCTCTCCACAGGCTTTGGGGATTGCACAGAGAGCGTTTAAGGATCAGGGTTTGTCCTCACAGCCAGGATGATGATGTGTTGTCTCCAAACTCGGCTGCTGTTGTTGCTGGGGCTCTCAGGCTTGGCCCTGACTGCCCCCACAACTCAGAACAACTTCCTCTACCACGGCTACCTCAGTGGGAATGGCAACAAAGGACGTATGCACATGATGAATAAAATAATGTCAGACGTAAACCATTTATCTGTCTTCAGGTCACTGATGTGAGGTTTGTGTTTCCTACAGTTCATTTCAGTGGCGTGGAGCTGCATGTGGACTCTGCTCGGCCCTCAGTGTCTGCACTCGGAGGGGGTAGTGTCACCATGCCATGCAGGTTTTGGTATGAGCCTGAGTTGAGCTCGCCAAGGGACGTCCGGGTGAAGTGGTCCTGGCTGCCTGCTGCTGGGGGACATGAGACAGACGTACTGGTGGCTTTGGGCTCTCGCTGTCACAGTTTTGGGGCCTTCAGGTTGTAAAGCATTATATTTATATATTTATTATTTTTAGTTGTATTGTTTGTCTTTTATTAACTCAGTGTGTGTGTCGTCTGTTGGTCAGGGGCCGTGTGCAGCTCAGACAGGATTTCCCAGGAGACGCTGCACTTGTGGTGACGGACCTCCAGTTGAATGATACAGGTCGTTACCGCTGTGAGGTGGTGGACGGACTGGAGGACAGGAGCACTTCAGTTTATTTAGAGTTACAAGGTACGATACACTGATGATACCATGACTTTTATTCTCGAAGACGAGGGTCCAAACAATTTATATTTCATGGATGGATGGATGAAGTTATGTTAGATCACTTTGAGGTCATTTTATGTCTTACTGGGGTAATTTTATATCTCTTTGTGTGTGTTTTGTGTCTCCTTGTAGTTGTTTTGTGTCTCTTTGTAGTTATGTTGTGTCACTTTGAGGTCATTTTATGTCTAATTGAGGTGATTTTGTGATAATTCAAGGTCATGTTGAGTCTTACTGAGATGGTTTTGTGTCTCCTTGTAGTTATGTCACTTTGAATACATTTTGTGGCTTACTGAGGTAATTTTGTATCTCTTTGTGGGCGTTTTGTGTCTTCTTGAGGTTATATTTTTTTGTCTCTTTGAGGTCATCTTGTGTCTTATTGGGGTATTTTTTCATCCTTTTGTCATTTTATGTCTCCTTTGCATCACTTTGAGATCATTTTGTGTCTTATTAAGGTAGTTTTATGTGTGTTTTTTGGATGATTTTGTATCCTTGTGATTGTTTTGTGTCTCTTTGTGGGCGCTTTGTGCGTTCTTGTGGTTGTTTTTTGTCTCTGTAGTCATTTTGTGTCTTATTGAGGTAATTTTGTGTCTCTGTGGTTGTTATATGTCTTTGAGGTCATTTTGTGTCATATTGAGATAATTTTGGTGTGTCTTTGTTGTCTTTTAATGTCTCCTTTGTGCCTCTTTGTGGCTGTTTTGTGTCTTTTAGTGGTTGTTTTTTGTGTCTCTTTGCACTTCCTTGGTATTCTTTTGTGGTCTTTCTGTGTCTTGTCCTGGTTGGTACATGTTAATTTAAGTGAAATTTTGCAGGTAAAGCCAGGAGGGTCCTCACACTTTGGGCCCCTGGGCTGGGCCTGTGCTCAGTCGGCCCATTCAGTGATCCATCCATGCTGCTAACATATTCCATTCTTCTCCAAGATAGAGATGTGGTCATACTGGGCAATATTAGAAGTCTCACTGTCATCACTGGTAGTGTGAAGGAGTATCAGAAGTACTTGAGTATAAAGTCTTATAAAAAGTTGTGGGTCTTTTAGTTGTTGTTGAATTTCATTACTATACTTCCTTTTTCATGGCAGACAGTTTGACTTATCACAGACAAAAGCACAGGTGTTACTAATAACATTAACAATGTCCCTGCTGTGTTCAGTTGCCCCAGTGAGCCACATTTGAAGCCCACATACTTTGTTTAACAGTGTCTAATCAATCCTCCACCCAGGTGTGGTGTTTCCTTACCAGCACCCTCGTGGTCATTATCAGCTCAGCTTCCTGGGAGCCCAGCAGGCCTGTGAGGAGCAGGGCTCCACGCTGGCCACCTTCACACAGCTCTTCCAGTCCTGGAAGGAGGGTCTGAACTGGTGCAATGCAGGCTGGCTGGCTGACGGGACAGTCCAGTACCCCATCACCCGGCCCAGGGTGCCCTGTGGGGGGCACGGCCTCGCTCCAGGTGTCCGGAGCTACGGCAGGCGGCACCTGCAGCTTCATCGCTACGATGTCTTCTGCTTCTCCTCTTCGCTGAGAGGTGAGTCGGTGTGAGAGCAAAGATGTCACAGGTTTAAAATCTGGTCCTGGAAAATGCGTTTTCACAGCAGAGTTGACACAGTCACACAGGTGTTACCAGTAACATTAACAAGGTCTCTATTTAAGTGTCCCAGTAAGCTCTGACAGTGTGCCAAAACAGCTAAATGGAATTCAGCAGCAGTTAATGTCATTATTTACACCTGTGCTTTTACTACTGTGACATGTCAAAATGTCCTCTGTGAAAAAAGGACTCCATGTTCTGCTTTGAAACTATCTTTGCCCTTGGGCACTTCTTTTAGCTCTGTTTTCTCACACTGAAAATACTGTGCAGCAGCCTCCATTAAAGGAACATTTAACCCTAATTCAAAAATACATATTTTCCTTCTTACCTGTAGTGCTATTTATCAATCTGGATTGTTTTCATGTGAGTTGCTGAGTGTTGGAGATATCAGCCGTAGAAATGTTTGCCTTCTTTCTGATGTAGTGGAATTAGATAGCACTTGGCTTGTGGTGCTCAAAGCATTAAAAAATACATTCAGATAATCCCACAATTTAAAAAAAATAATAATATATACCATGTTGAAAGTTTGTCAAATGGGTGTCTGATGTCTAATGTCATTGGTCTGAAACACTAAAATGTTTAAGAACCTGCAGGAAGTTCTCTAAACATCACAATAAATGTGTTTTTTTAAAGGTAAGGTCTACTATCTTCAGCCCTCTCGCAAGATGAACCTGACAGAGGCTCAGCAGGCGTGTCAGGAGGACGGAGCTGAGGTCGCCAAAGTCGGGCAGCTCTATGCCGCCTGGAAACTGACAGGGCTGGACCGCTGTGACGCTGGCTGGCTGGCAGATGGAAGCATTCGGTATCCCATCACCAGGCCACGAAGAAACTGTGGTCCCTCTGAGCCGGGGGTGCGCAGCTTTGGCTTCCCACCTCCTCAGAACAAGTATGGAGTCTACTGCTACAGGTCGGCTGATGAATGAATGTAGATCCCTGTATTCTGGGGCATCTTGAGATGATTAACATTGGAGGGACGCAGGAAAACTCCACAAAATTATATTTAAGACGCTTCTTCAGACATTCCCCTTATTTTTTTGGGATGTACTTGAACATTTTTCATTTTCAAACCTCCAAAAAAAATCAGTCTATGCCTAACCTGATTAAAGACAGTGTTGATGGGTCATGTGTAGATATATATTGCATTTTTCTATTAGTATGTTCTCTTTGTGAAATTCTCTTTTCGGACACAGGTTTTGCCTTTATTACAATGCTGTCTCACTATTTATGTTATAAACTACTGAAATTATTTTATTCACTGATGAAGGCTGTGATTCAAAGTTCAGAAAAATCTAATAATTGGACTTTGAGTTGAGATGAGTTGAGTTTCTCACAGTTCTACTGTATAACCACGTACCTCAGGTGATCTTCACATCACTCAATTTTTAAATCATTGGAAATATAACTTATGTTTGTATAACAAATGTATTTCCTAAACATTAAACCCCTTGTACAGCAGATTCCTGTTGCGGTCTCTCCTCACAGAAATTGAACACCCACATTTAAACAACAACATTTGCAGGAACTTTATTTGGATAACAGAAACAATTCAAAACAAGACGTGACAAACAGCAGCTTGGTTTATTTTGTGCGTTCAAAAAAACTGGTCCGAGTACTACTCATACTCGTCTTCTGCTATGCATCTGTCTGAGGTAGGTTTGGTTATTCTTCATTAACAATACAGCACAGCTCTATGTCTTCTAGTGTCAGTTACAGTATCAGAGGTAGACATCTTAACAAAATGTGTCAACTATTCCCTTATATACAGAACATTTTCATTTATAACTATTTTTGTTTGGAACTACTGTAGAGCATAATGAGTGTTTTCATACCGATTAATGCTCCATAAAAAGAAAAATAAGACATAACAGGTTACAGAAAAGCACCTGTTGGCAGCAGAGTGGACTGAACATTCATCCAGTGTAAACTGTTGTGCTTTAGTCCAGTCCAACCTTCTCATAACGTTAGACTTAAAGGTGTACTATGCAGGGATTGTTGCTTACTGTTTGTGAACACAACATTCAATCTCCTCAGCTCAATGAAATGATAGGCTACATGAACATGACTGAGAGAGCAGCTGCGGTCATGCTAGCTAAAGAGTGACTGAAGAAAGGGGATGGCGTAACGAGAACAAAGCAGTGAACCAGAGAAATAAAACGTTATTTTCTGATTGTTTCACGGCGGTTGGGTTCTAAAGCACAAATAAACACACTCGCACCTCTGCACAAAGGTGCTGCATTGCTGGATTTTGTGTAAATTTAACTGAAGTGTATGTCTCATCGTGTCCACTTGGCTATCTCTGCTGTGTGTGTGTCTCAACCTTGCGCTTGATCAAACAGACACATAAAGCTGCAGCTCGCATCCACAGAGCAGAGGACCTCCTGGTCACCTGGTTGCTACCCTTTTACAGAATCTCAACCATGTGCTGCTATTCGCTGGTGGCCACACACCACTACCCAAAGGTTCTCACCTTCCTAAACAAACCAAAATAATAAGAAAATAATACAGGGAGAGGGCAGGTTCTCTGCAGATAGAGACACTGCCACACACTGCTAGTGGGCCAAAAGTGATGAGTGCGAGGGATTACTTTGTGTGAGTCTATACATTGTTTTTTCTTAAGAAATTTTACTGCATAGTATGGCTTTTAAGACACTTCTGACATGTATATAACTCAAACAAACCAAAGGCCCCTCTCACAAAGGCGATTTGTGAGCACTGCTTATTGGCGAGACATTTCAAAAATGATTGCTGCCAACAGACTGCAGCTAAATTTGCATGCCAAAGTATGGGTCAGGTTGCGAATCACTGCTTGCATGCTGCAAATTTGGTGAAACAGGCCCCAGAAGGCAACGGATTGTCTCAACTGAGTGAGTAGTCATTATGTTCCCCAAGATGCAGAGGGCTAGTATGAAGATAACATCAAAAATATTCCAGGGTTTGTCCCCCACAAACAAGGCAAATTAAAGTACAGATACAGAAACTCTGCTCCGTACAATTATTTCAATAAAACATGTAAAAAAAAAACAGTGACAGTGTGAGTGTGTAAATCTTTTCCTACTCAAACTCAGCTTCAAAGAGGAGCCTCTCAATTTTCATCCTGACCTCTGTCTTTTTCTGAGGGGTCAACTTTTTAAATAGTTTCACGAGGCTCATGAAGTAGTACTCATCACAGTCCTGTGGTTTTTCAATGTTTGTCTGTACAGTTCGGTCGCATTTAGAAGAGTTGACGATGGGAGTCACTAACCGGCTGCTGCTGCTGCTGCTGCTCGCTCCTTGGCTGTTCGGGTCATCTGAATCCGAGATAATGGTGATTTCTTCACTGTCGCTGTGGCTTTCATTGTTGCTGTCATCGTTGCTCTCCTGTGAAGACAACACAAATTCTTTCATCAGCAAAATAAAATCTTGGGGCTTCGATGACAGTGATTTAGCTTTTAGGTGATATGATGCACTGTTGCACTGACACACAGAGTTTCGTCCGTCCAAATTAACATTCAAAGACCATGTGTTACGGAGGCAAATAAGATACATAAGTAATGGAATTTTAGTAGCCACTGAATATGTTATATTAACATTTAAAAAACACTGAATACATAACATCAAAACATTTTACTTTGAAACTTTTACCTGAAGACAACACAAACCCGTAGGGGTGCAGCTACTTTGTCTTTGTGCATCAGAAGATTAACCGCAACATCTTACGTAAAAGTGCAATATACATAATCACAGCCTTACTATGATAAATGAAGGGATGTCATCCCCTCCAGGGTTCAGCGATGGAGCAATCGATCCTGCGGTTTGGACTCTTTGTGTCGGGGCTGTCTGTCGTAGTTGAGCTAATTCTTCAGCTCTCAGCTGTGGGGCCTGGCGGCATAATGGCAGATGGCAAGTGAAATCTCTTGCCCTTATCAGCGTGGATGTGCAGTACAAACAGTGGTAATGCGGCTGGCCTCTGCACCCCAGTGCGCATTTGTGGATTGTGTACTCTGAAATATGAACAACATATCTAATTATGAATGAACACGCGATGAATCATTTTGCTGAAAGCAGAAAATATAAAAACTTTACCTCCGACAGTAACAGCTGAATTCAGATGCTTGTTCAGATGACTGTAAGCTCTGGAGGGTTTCGTGGGTTTGAAAAAAGACGGTAGACAAAACGGACAATGGTATTTGGCAGGATAGCAGCAATCTTGGCATCGTCGCAGAGGTGGCAGGGAGGATCCTTTCCGGATAGAGACATGAAACTAGAACAGATAATTACGTATTTAAAAACATATCTACCACAGAAGCATCAACTGCCTATTAACTACTTGTGACGACTGATGAAAAAGAGTCTTGTCTGTGTTTCAATTTATTTCAATTCAACAAACTTTATTGGCACGGCATTTCATATGTGTTGCCAAAGCACAATTACAATTTAAGACAGTGAATTTAGAAACAATTAACAACAATGTATTGATGAAAAAGCACAGACAAATTTTAAAGAAAAAACACATAAAGTGAAGGAGTATATAAAGAGGCAGAGTGTGATCTGTGAGGCGATGAACTAACTGGATGTCTCTTAGGCTGTGACTTGCTGCATCTATAGCGCTGACACTGTTTTCTCCAAGCAGATGTTGCATTTTAGTCTGGTCAGAGAGTGAATCAAAATCTTGGAGTTTACATTTAGTTTTTATAAACAAATTTGTTCTGATGTCTTCTTATGTGCTTCACCAGTGGTGGGTCTGGGTTCAAAAGTGGGTTGTGGGTCTATTCTGAATGGACCGCATGTCGCTCACAAACATATTAAGATTGTAAAAACACACTTTATCTTTAAGTTAAGTGAATTTCCAGGACAGAGTTTTTATTTTGAAGTGCAATTTCCTGCTGTAGAGTGAGTGAATAATGGACAGCTACTTGATGGAGACAGCAAACTTGGCCAAATCCAAGTATGATGCTTAATGTATTAAACTGTGTGGACCTTGAACTGATGACTGGGGAGAAATCTGGACCTCATGGCTGGACCAGTTGGGAACCACTGTGCTACACTATAGCAGAAAATGTCGCTGTCTCCATCTGTCTCTGTGGACAGAGCTGACACAGCCTGTCTTATCTAGGCAGCCAGGTCTGCCTGTGTCTGCCAATCTCTATGGCCAGGCTATGATCACTTTTTTTGTGTATAAAATACAGCTTAGTTAAAATGCAAGTAATGTGAACGTCCACAAAAGGACAACAAGAGCTAAGTACTGCTTAAACTGTCAGTGCAAACAAACAAACAAATGCACTGCATATTTTTTAAATGGCTATTTGTTAGCTAAGTTAGCCATGCTAACTTTTAATGCCGTTTATCTGTTGTAATGTTTCTAAAGTTAAAACTGTTTAACTTTAACGTTTCTTAAGGTTGTAGTTATCTCTCCCGGATCTCCAAAATGACTCCTCAGTTCTGAGTAAAGTTCCCACTTCAACACAAAGTTAAAAGACGTTATTATGATGAACGTTAGCACTTGTTAGCTGGCTAACTGCAAGATAAAGCTAGCTAGACAATTAGCTAACGGTAAGACTACTTCTCCAAGGTAATTAGTCTATTACAAAGTTTTAATATTAAAATAACACAACGGTCACAAATGGTGTGATTTATTATGATTGCAAATACTTCATAATAGTTGTCGTTTATGAATGTTTTTGCTTACTTTGAGTTGCGGATCGCTGTCCATCTTTCGCACATAAAAGTTTACAACTTCTACCAAGTTGTATTTTTTTTTTTTTTTTTTTTTTTTTTCCTTCTTCTTCTTCTTCTTCTTTTTTTCCCCCTGCGTCGTCTTCTTCGTTGTTGGCGGGTAGACAGTAAGCATACAGGCGCATTACCGCCGCCAACTGGACAGCAAGGAAATACATTTAAGTTAATTGCTAAAACTTTCAATGGAAAAGCAGCTACTCTTCCAAATGTATGTTATGTAATAACTTCAATATTTCTCATATATGCTATTTTTCCATTTTTAGGCCTAAATGTATGATTGCATTTTGTATACTGCTCTTAGAAATGTTTTAGTTCTTTATTGTCATGCACTCACGTGCTGCTCATTGTTAATGCATGTGACCAAAAAAACCCTTTACTAGTTTTTCTGTTCCTATTGCAGTGAGTCAGAGAGGGAAAAGGCTTCACAGATTTTCATTATTTAATTCCTGTGCTTTTGCCATGTGCAAAGCTGCACTTTCCATCTTCAAATCTTAACCCCGCTCTCTTTAACTCCCTAAATAGTTTCTATTTTTTTCTGGATGTCTTATTTTGCTCCATCACTGTTAAAAATGAACCATCACAGTCAAAAATCACCCCCAGTACAGTACAATAAAAGGAGACATGATGAAGCACAAAGGAATGAAAGCAGCACCCAGACTGTTACAGAGGGAAAACACAAAACGTAAACCAAAACTTAAGAGTATCAAAGAAAATATCTTGATACTGTAAACATAAATCCACTTTTCAAATCCTGAAATTTTCATACACCTGAATTAACATTCACATTATAATATATGCATCACTGTCATGCCAAACCAATGTGTGGGCAAAGGTAACTACACACAATGAAAGCAAGGTCGAAAGTAAATTTGAACATTTTTCACGCACACAGTATTCTCTTCTTTCTCTTTCTCTTTGTATTATTCCTCTCCACTGGTATTACATGTCATTGCAATCAAGTTTGTGTGTTATTGAGAAGTGAAATGTCTTTAAAAAGTTACTGACAGTTAAACATTCCAACTTCTGATGACAAAATATAGGAATTTCCTATGTTTTTATTATGTTTTGATGAGATTTAAAACTTAAGACAGACAAAAGACATAAACAACATAGCAGGAGGGCACATGTGTCCAACTGTCCTTGGATCTAAATGGAGACCTGACCCAGAGGACGTATTGTACGCGACCTTAACTTCTCAAACTGAGGTTTCATCACAGCCAGCAGATGGCAGTCAGATGTTTGGATGCTTTAAGTCAACAATGAGATCAGGACAAAATGTGCAGTAACTATTAAACTGTACTAACTCGCTCTGTTATATCACAACTGCCCAAAGTGACTTGAGGTTTTATGTTCTATTCAGCAACTTGATTTAACATGATCCACCAACCGTATAACACAGCCAAATTGGACAGTATATGTCCTCAATTTTCACGAGTTTAGTGTGAATAACTTACATTCATGTAGAAAATTTTGCATTTATGGAAAGACAATCAGATTAAATGTGAAGAGTGCAGGATGATAGAAATGTGACTGCCAAAAAATTTGAGCTGAAATGTGATGTTTAAACAGTGAGGGGGGGGAAGCAGAGGAGAACAGAGTGTACAGTCGCTGCAGTATGTTCACGACCCCGCAGTATCTCTCAGGTTTATGAGACATTCATATGTGGGATAGTGTAATATTTGCTCTGCAGCTGATTCAGCATCTCAGGTCTTCATGTCAGGAAACACAGCGGGAAAATCTCCACTTATAAAACCAGTCACAGCTGAACGTCCACTGAATTTCAATACGGGCAATTTAAGTTCATGAGGGCTATTAAGATAAACAGATTACACAAAATAGCCATATAGACAGACTGAACAGCTGCATTAGGAGTGAGCGAGTGTCATGTGAATGGCTGACGCAACATCGTGTCCTTATACACATGAATAAGACTGTACAATGAAGCCACAACAACTGGGAGTCTTTGAAAAGGAAGCAGATTCATCCTCTGACCTCCACACCCATGACCGAAAGTGTGTGACACAACATTTGTGTGAGTGGAAACACTAATAAGGTTTATTTAAGACTTATTGAAGTCACTGTAATGTATCACAGGGGGAAAAAGTTGCATGGAAAAAGAAAAGAGCAGACTGTGTCATTTAACAGCTACATATACACGTGTTTAAATGCCACCAAATCTCACAAAACGGGAACCAAATAAAAGCCTGTGATGGGATGTCATCATTTAACTGCCAAATATATGAAATAACTGTTTACATTTGGTCAGTTTTAGGACATAAAGCTGGTCTTATTACTATTTTATACTTCTACCTTACACTATATTTCAGGAAGAATGAATGCACTATATTTATATGATAGCTACAGTTACATTTTAGGTTGACAGCTACAGCTCTAAAACATTGCTTCCACAGTGATGCATCAGCACCAACAGAATATTACAACTACATAATATAAAAAAACACTTACAGAAGCCATTTGTATGCATAGGTTCTTTGATTTTTGATATGTTATGTACATTTTGACAGCACACATTTTCTGAAGTATACTCTGAATGCATGACTTAAGCTTAGATTGGTGTGTTTTTACATTGTGGTATTGCTGAAGGTCATAAGGGAGGTAAAGGAGTACTCCTTCCACCACTGACTAACACAGTTGATGCGTCAAAAATGTACTGCCTATTTAACTTGATACAACAGAGGATTGCACCTCTCACCAAGGATGCAGCTGCAGAATAACACAACATTAAAACTTCTCTTTGATATTCAAAACGTTCATTATAGACAATCAGACACGCCTAGGCTAACTAAAACTAAAACGGTTTGGTTCAAACTTAAAGGACACATCTAATATGATGCATGCTGTAACTGAAATATTGCTTTAGGGTATGGGGTAAGAGAGCTGCAAACATGAATGGATTCCTGAACAGGCCTAGCAGACACAGATGCAGCAGCCTAAAGTGTCAGGGGCCCACATAGCCTGCCAAATTCTTCATTTGTTCACTAACCACTTACGCTATTCAAGGTTCCAGGGGGTGCTAACACTGAGCAAGAGGCAGGGTACATCCTAAACAAGTTGCAAGATTATCACAGGGGTGTCTGGGTGGCTGTGGCTCAGGAGGCACAGCAGGTTGTCCACTAACCGGAAGGTGGGCGATTCGATCCCTGGCTCCTCCTGTCTGCATGTTTAAGTATCTTTAGGCGAGATAGTGAACCCCAAATTGCTCCCGGTGTATGAATGCAGTGCTTTGTATGGCAGTTTTGGCCTTCAGTGTATGAATGTGTGTGAATGGGTAAATGTGACAAGCAGTGTGCAGGCGTGTTGAGTGGTCAAAAGTGCAAGTGCATTACACATAGAGACAGACAACCATTCGCAAATTATATTCACGCCTATGAGCAATTTACAATAATCAGTGCAATAACCTGACCTGCATGTCTTTGGCCTGTGGGAGGAAGCGCGAGAACCCTGGAGGAAACCCATGCTGACACCGGAGTACATGCCAACTCCACAAAGAAGGGCCCCACCTGCGAAATGTTACTCAAATTAACACAGAGCAAGAAGAGAATCAAAATGACCACAAAATAACTACAAAAAGGGCCAAAATAACCCAAAAGAGACACAAAACGTCCAATAAAGACACAAAATTAGCTAAAAGAGACACAAAGTCTGTGTCTGTGTAGGAAAGGTGGTGGGGCCCTTTGCATATCTGGCTCAGGGGCCCCTTTCCCTCATAATCCGCTCAAGGCTGCCTGTGTAAAGCAGACAGTACATGCATGTAAAATTAATGATCACATCGCAGAAGTAAACAAAAATGAGGTTTCACAGAAAAGCGCTTATTGCATGAAAAACATGACTAGGCCTGAGGTGTCACACTTTCATTTCCAAGAATCTGTCAGTCACACGTTAAAGGTGACAGTACTGTCGCTGCGTCACATACAAGTCAAATGAGAAGGCACGAGTTTGGTGGAAAATGTCAATCTGGCCTCTTAACACGCTGATATTGACCGTTTTATTTTGATTTAATTATTAATCTCAGCTTGGCCCCCCTCGAGATTCACTCCCTGAATATGGAAGATTTTTTATTGTTCTAAACTTGAGTGAATCCAAGAAAATCCTCCTCCAAATTGGCAGAATGAACGTCAAACTATGAATAGAAATCTGACAAACTGAATTCCACTTCACTTGGCGACTTCCTCTTCATAGCTGAGGTTCTCGAGGGTGCAAACCCCAACATAAGTAATATTTTGGTGCAACCTCAGGAAACTGTGTCATGGAGTTGGTTGGGAAGTTTCTAAACAAAACAGAGAGAGGTCAGCAGCAGGCTGGTGAAATAAACACCACAGCAATGTGAGTGAGTCAAGAGATATTATCCTTTGTTTTCTGTGTCTCTGATTCAGACACTGAGCTTATGATCTGTGACAGCACTGGCAGCCTTATCATTGTATGTTGTGTGTGCATTGCATTGTGGTTAGGTGAGCAGCTGATAACACTGCTGAATGCAACTGGGCTAAAATGGAAAATGAATAAGAGGGATGTACTGACAGGTCATCTGCACCATGCACACAATGCAAAGTTGACCTATAATTAACATGTGGCTGTTAAGGTCCCAGTGGTAAAAAGAGGCCCTGTCTCCCTATAGATTACATAAGTGAAACACCACCAACTATGATCTGCATATATACTCTCTTTTTAGTTTTTGCAACTTTCTCTGTCTCACTGTCACGTATGTTTTCACAGAATGTTCCTTCTATGTGGACGAGGGACAATATTCTGCATCAAGAGGACGAAGGTCTTGTCTCTTTCTCAGTCTTTGTATGTCATTTTTTAAAGGTTCAGTTGTGGGTAAGACTCAAGTAAAAGTGAAACCAATACAGTTTTAAAAAATACCAGAAATACTTAATATAAATAAACTAAAGTTATGGTATCTTTTGCTACAGAACTGAGTATGAAATTGAGAGTAGCTCTGAGGAGTGGTCCCTTTCACAGGTTTGAATTATGTATGGTGGGTGATTTAAACAGCAGCAATTTCTTATAAACCATTAAGCCATTCAGTAACATTTCCTTCTACAGTGGGAAAAGATGTAATAAAAGTATAGTTCTGCAAAATGAAAATACTTAGCCTAATAACCAGTGGTTCTGAGTGGTAGTTTATAGATTACAGGGATGTATTTAGTTACTTTTGTCCTGCTGAGATTATGTAAGTCTTCAAAATGTTGTCAGATCTTACTTTAGGTGACATAAGCAGTTGTCTAGGGGGCCACCCAGAGGGTGTGGGGCACCTAAATCCCCCAGCCACACTCCACCCTCAAAAATTAGTAAATTTAGAAGAAAAGAAAA